>PVIR01040642.1:0-13231 GCA_004026965.1 Petromus typicus | reverse complement strand
TGCAGGCAACTAAATAAACACAGGGCGAGGAGCAGAAAAACTGTTGTCTGTAAAAAGCATGGATGCTGCGTTAGCCGCCAGGCAGGAAAAGGTCTGCAGATCAGGTGTTAGGGCTGCGCCCACGGTACTGTCCCAATTTTGGGGACAGGACTATAATTACTAAGAAAATGTCTTTGATTTTAAGAAATATATAGTTCTGCTTCAGGGATAAAAGGCATCCTATATTCAAGTTACTCACAAATGATAAAAACGGTATGTATCGAAAAAGAGAATGAGCTGACATTATTAAATGTTAAGATTGTGGAACAAAGATGACAGTATTCTGGAAATGTTGTTCTACTTTTGCAGTACTGCTCAGTGTCCAAAGTTACTAAAAGCTAAGGTTGAGGAGAGTTAGTGAGACTGGAAATAGAGAAAATAATACATACCCCAACCCCAAGAACAAAAGCACTACATACACAGCTCGCAGTGCCTAAACCCACAACCCTGAGTCAAACTGCTACTATTCCCATCTGACAGTCACAGAAACACAGGCCCAGAAAGCCAGCCAGCTTCTCAGGGATTGTAAGGCTGTAATGGTTGGACCAAACCCACTTGCTAAACCTACCCACCTAAACCCCACACCTCTTTCTGAAGCTTAACTTAATTACTTGTTCCTTCCCATTTCTTTCTAATCTACACAAATCTCACCCTTGACCTTTAATTAAATACTAATTTTCTAATTATTTTCTCTGTTAATCTCACTCTTCCAAATAGGGTTAATTACTGGTCTGGGGACAAAACTAGTTGTGCTTGCATTGTATGCCTTGGCACCAAGCACTCTTAATGAGATGCCAATTCTTCTTTCTTGCCTGTGTAACCCCATCAAAACTGCACTCTTTTCACTTATTCCTACCCTCATTCTAAATCTTCATACCGGTTTATTCAAACGAGCATTTCCTGGGGAGTACTGCACACAATGAAAAACTCCAGGCCCAATGTCAAGAAGTGGACTTAAATCTCAACTCTCATTACTTGTGTAACCTTAAGCAACATTTCTCTCAAGTCTACAGTTCCTAGTTTATGAGAAGTCTCAAACTGCAGCTCCCTCAAAAGGCTGCTGTAAAGATTAAATTAGTAAAGCAGATGAAGAGCCCACAGACCCACACAGTAAGTACACACTGGCCGCTATCAGACCAGGAGCACAACGCTGTATCGGGCAAGGTTAACAATCAAAAGAGGGAGCACATCGTAGAAAATGAAACTGAGCACGCAAAAACAATCACTTTGGCACAATGCAGAACGGGGTAAATGCTGAATCCATAGCTAAGGCCCTCAGACTCCAGTCTACATCAAGCCAGCCACGAAAGCAGACAAGTGGAAAGAAAGCCAGGTTGAGAACCCTATTCAAATACAAACACAAAAATCCTCGACAGAAGTCTAACAAATGAAATTCAACAACATATAAACAAGAACACATAAAAACCATGGACAAAAAAAGGTAATACAAGGGGGGATTTATTCCAGGAATGCAAGGCAGGTTTCAAATAAGACAAATGTAATACAACATGTTAACCGCATGAAGAACAAACACTACATGATCTCAACAGACACAAAAGAAGGATGTAATAAAATTTAGCACCCTTCCCTAATCCAACAGAGACTATCTGTAATCCTAGCTACTCAGGAAGCTGAGGCAGCCAGCCATGGCATTTTAGCAAAATCTATTCTTAAAATACAAAAATAAAAAGGGGTAGGGACATAGCTCAGCATTCCCTGGGTCCAATCCCTGGACCCCTCTCCCACATACACAAAGCAAACATGTTTCCTTTAATGTTACGAACAAGATTACAAAGATGTCAATTTATCAATTTCTATTGGATGATGTGGGAGTTCTAAAAATCCTAAGGGGGAAGAAAGAAAAAGAGCTTATACGTTATGTAGAAACACACACAAGCAAATACAAGGAAGATGGAGATCTATCTCTATTCACATATGACATGGGCTGAGAATGCAGCTCTGGTACAGTCTGTGCTTAGCATGTGCAAGGTCCTAGGCTCAATCATTTGTACCAAAATAAACAGACAAATCAATCAAGAAAATGCCGGTTATGGTATCAAAAAAGGATAAAATACATAGGGATAAAGTTTTTTTAAAGTACAATTTGTACACTGAAAACTACAGCTTTGAAAAAAATTAAAGACAAATAAATAGAAAAGGATTCTGTGTTCAGAAACTGGAAGGTTTTGTTTTGTTTTTTGGGACAGGGTCTTGATTTGTAGTTCCGGCTAGTCCTGAGCTCACCGGGTAGCCCAGCCTAGCCTCGAACTCACAGCAAACCTCCTGCCTCTGCCTCCCAAGGGCTGGCATTACAGGAATGAGCCACCATGCCCAGCATTGTGGTATGTGGCACCGGTGAATGAACTCAGGACTTTGTGCTTGCCAGGTAGATATTGGAACCACTGAGCTAAATCTTTGATCCAAGGTTTAGTAGTTTTTAAAATGTCAATCCTGCAGGGTGTGATGGCACATGCATGTAACTGCAGTACTTCGGAGCTGAGGCAGGAGGATTGCTGTGAGTTTGAGGCTGAGCACAGGGCCAGCCTGAACTACAAAAACAATTGAGACCCTGTCTCAAAAAAAAAAAAAGAATGCCTCCTCAAAAACTAATAACTGGGCCCAGGATTTACTTCCGTGATTCCAGTACCTGCACAGCAATGATAAGGTCATGATTTCAATCTCTGGTACCAAGAAAAAAAACTCAAAAACAAATAACAAAACAAAAAATATCAATACTGCACAATCTGCAGACTCAACACAGTTCTTACCAAAAGCCCAGCTGTGTTTTTACTGAAATTGACAAGCTGATCCTCAAATTTATATAGAAATGCAAGCAGAACAGTCAATGTGATCTTGAAAAAGAATGAAATGGGAAAACTTAGCTTCAAAACTGCTAAAAAGCTACATCAATCAAAGTAGTGTAGAAGCAGCACGACGGTGGGTGAACAGCACAGACGGAGCACAGGAGCAATGCTCACATCATGCTCAAGTGACCTTCAACAAGGCTGTTAGGGCAAACAGCCTCTGTAAGAAATGACCCTCACGTCACCCCACGTACAGTAAGTATCTGAAAATGGGAGACACACCTAACTGTGAGTTAAAACTCCGAGATAACATGGAAACCTCTGTAACCTACAGCACATGCAACAGAGGAAAATAACAGGGAAATCTGACTTAGATAATTAAAAACTTCTATGCTTTAAGGCAAACTATCAAACTGAAGGAAATTTATAGAATGGAGGAAAATACTTGCAAATTGTTTATCTAATAAAGATAAAATAAACTATATTAAGAACTCGTACACCTCAACACTAAAAAATATAACCCAATTTAAATATGGCCAAAGGATATGAGCAGATATTTCTCCAATTAAATACATAAATGATTACTATTAACATGAAAAGATGTTCAACACATCATTAGTCACTAGGAGAATACAAAGCGAAGCCACAGTTAAACACCATTTACATTCACGAGGGTAGGTAGAGGCACAAGGTCAGTAACAGCCTCTGGCAATGATGTGGAAACCTGGAACCCTCAGACATTGCTGCTGAGAATGTAAAATGGTATGATTCCTTTGGAAACTCTGGTAGTTCCTCAAAATTAAAAAGAATTACCATAAAGCTAAACAATTCTACTCCCAGATATATAGTCAATTCAGCTGAAAACATATGCTCCCATGAACACTTGTACACAAATGTCAACAGCATTATTCATAATAACCCCCAAGTGAGAACAATTCAAACGCCCACCCACTGATGAATGGATACATAAACTGTGGCAAGCAGGGCTGAGGATGAAGCTCAGGACTAGGGTATATGTTTGCCACTGTATATATCTGCCTAGGCTCAGTCCCCAGAAACACAAAACACACGCACGCACGCACGCGCGCACGGTAAGAAGGGGAAGGGGACAAAAAGAGGGAACAAAATATTGTAGAATATTTTCCACTCACCAATGTATGCTACAACATGGATAAACCTTGAAAATATGACAGACAAGTCAGACATAAAAAAGATCAGTTGGCATGGTGGCATTTATATGAAATGTCCAGAACAGGCAGAAAGTAGACTGCTGGCAAGGGGGAAAGGAAGACGAATGAATGGGGAGTGACTGCTATCAAGTACGGGGCTTGGGGACGGTGTCAAGGGTGAAATGCTCTAGAACAAGACAGTGGTAACAAGTGTACAAAAACCCAAAGCTGCAGATATACTGAAAACCAATGAATTGTATATTCTTTATACTTTAAAAGGACGGATTTTATGGTATGCAAATTTTATCTCGAGAAAGCTGTTACTAAACAATCCAGAGTAAGTGGCATGTGCGGAGGAGACATGGGAGCGGACACACAGCCCGAAGCAGAAGGACAGCACTGCGCAGATCAGTGAGCCAGCAGCGGGCAGCTTTCCCTCCAGAACCTCTGGGAACCAGGACACTTCACCAACAAGCTCAGATCTGGGGCTCGAAAAGGGCTAACACGCGAGGGCAGAGAAGACCATTTTATGTCCTTTTGCATCTTTATACTTTTAGGACTTTCACTTATGTGCCTCACATTCCTGGATATTCACAAGTAAAATCTATTTCCTGGACATCCACAGTATAATCAGCTAACAAAGAACATAGTAATATTTAAAAGTACATTTAAAATCAGTACAACATAAGCACTATATAATAATTTCCTATTCTGTTTCTAAGTTTCAGGAGATACTTCAAACGGACAGGAGAAAGCAGAGACCAAAGTCAATACAACACAGATGTTATAGCCATAAAAACATTCGATATCACTGCAGCGAACTGCTCAATGAACGCTTGCTGACTGAAACCCACTCGGAAGACCAGCAAAACAAGTGAACCAGCTCAGTCTTGTTTGTTATTCTACAAACTCAATCAACTGCTGTTCACAGAAAATATCTTGTAAGGTTCAAAGTATAAAATTCCTCAACTAGGCTTCAATCTGTTTTGAACATTCCATTTAAAACGGTCAGCTGAGTCATCGTCACACAATAGACTACAGCCAAAAATGCCAACGCTTGTCCCCAGTTACGAGTGGATATGCTAGAATTTCTGCTTCAGAGCCAACTCAAACACTCAACAGTATGCAAATCACTTTCCAAATAAGACATCTTCAATAGGAAATTTAAACTATTTTTATGTTCATGGTTTTCCAAGATGGAGAGAAACCCCGCCTTTGTCAGACATCCCTTGCTCTTCTGAATCCATCTGGCCCCTCTGGCCCCGCTGCAGCCTCTCTGCAATGCAGCGTCTGTTCACCTCTGAAAAGTCACGACCCTTTGAAGTCTGACAAATGCTGAGAACCGTATCTGGTGTTTTCATTCAACTTCTCCAACTCCCTCACACACCTGTGTGCCCTGGTGCTGCTGGCACACTGCCATCCTACTTAAAGGGGGCCTTCTTTCAAGAAAGCGAAAGTCCAACCCCAGAGTTTTATGTTTCACCAGGGTTATCAGTTCAAAGCTGAAAACAAACCACCTGTATGCCTGTCCATAAAGAAACCACCTTCAGAATAACTTTATAAAAACAGCAATTATTATGACTTATCACAACTTGAAATATTTAAATCAAATCTCAATTTAATCGGTTTGGCATTTCCTAAAATGAAAGAAACACTGAATCAGTGTAAAGGGAAAGGCACTGGATAATCTTTCAGTCAATTTACTCTGAATCAAGCTCAGAGCCTGAAGTGGAGTCCTGAGCGTCCACACGGCACCACCAGCAGGATATTCCTGCCCAAAAGGGTTGACCATGCAGAAATATCACAGACCCAAACCAAGGTCCACTCAAACAGCTAGCCACACAAATGGCATTATGGAAGGGGCATAAAAGGTCAGGGAACTGTTCCTGATACGAGGAAACTTCGGGGACAACTAAATCAATTCTGGCCTAAGGAACTGACAAGAAAAACCATTATTAGAACAACCGAGAAAAGCTGATGTGAACTAGACAGTATGATAAAGTTAACATGCTGTGCGCAGTCCTCTGATGCTTTTTACGTAGAAGGCCTTCCACTTGAGACACAGATTGTCATATTAGGGGGTACAGTGTCAGGATGAAGGAAAAACAGCCAAGCAGTAATCATCAGCAAGCCCAAGTTAACAGATCTAAGTGTTTAATACATTACTTTGGCTGCTCTGTTTAATTTTGTAGAATTGTTAAATGAGAAAGATTTTTCATGGATTGAGTGAAATCTGTCATTCAGAATATATGTAACATTTTAATCTTTCCAATTATGGATAATATTTTTGAGGCTGTCGGAGCATTGCCAATTCATACTTTCGGACAGCTCAGATATCAAAATTCAAGCGATTACAGGATAGTATTCTTATGACATGCATATCCAAATTTTCCACACAAGACCATGACATTTTTTTTTCTTTTTGGTACCAGCGATTGAACTCAGGACCTTGCGCTTGTCAGGCAGGCATGGAACCACTGAGCTACCTTCCCAGCCCCTTATACATTCTTAATCTTAATATAGTCTGTTGCTCATTTACTTCTATAAATTGATTTATAGTATAGTTGCCAAGTAAACTAGAAAGAATCTTACCAATACGATTTTTTTTGCCTGCTCACCAGATCATGTAACATCATGTAACATCATGCAGATGTTACACTTAAGTTGTGTACAACTTTAACAATGTTTATTATACAGTGGTGCTTAACTGTCACTGGGAAGGAGTCAGTCTAACATGAAGCATACTCACTTTTAGATAATGTACATTATAGTGAATTCATCAGTAGAATGGGCCAAATTGTTACTTCTCAATTGTCCAATTAAAACTCTGCATAGTGTGAGACAACTAGAATTAAGAATCAGAAGACCTTGACCCAGGGCTTAGCTCAGTGGCGGCACTGCCTGCCTCACAACCATAAGGCAATGAGTTTGATTTCTGGTAACACACACACACCCATCAGTGTGGGCCAGGGACTTAGCTCAGTGGTTCCAGCAATTGCCTTGCAAATACAATAATACCTGACCCTCACCAGAACCACATACCACAGTGCCAGGCATGGTTGCTCACACATGTAATCCCAGCAACCAGGAGGCAGAGACAGGAAGACTGCTGAGTTCAAGGCTGAGTTGAGGACTGCCCTGAACCACACAGGGAGATCCTGTCTCAAAAAACTAAAAAAAAATCAGTGGACCTGTCTGAATTGAGCTGTGACACTACCTGTCTCAACCACCGCTTTCTCACTGAGTAACCGAGGCAGAATAGTGGCTCATCCCAAAGTCATGGTCCAGCTCTAGATATTCAGTGATTCTGATTTTGGCCTCCAGAAATATTTTTTAAGAAATTAGACCAATTGAATTGTATTAGAGTTTTTTTAACAACTGAAAAATACAACTTAGCATTTTCTGTCCCTAAACAATTCCTGCTCTGATTTTACTCCTTTCCAAAGCTGGGTCAATCTCATATTCACTCAAGATAGATATCTACATATTCTGCATCATCTCACAACTTGTCAGCAGCCAAATCTCAGGCTCTTGTTTAATTCTTCATCACAACTATCTTAGATTTCTGGTTTTTTCCCAGAAATACACCCGGTCATGGTCACCACTCCCAGCCTAAAAGATTTTCCATCACATTAGCATCCGACTCAAAAGCAGATCATGGTTCCCGATCACAGACTTCGACACGCAAACTTCTCTACTTGACTTTCCCGCTCCTCATCTGGCCTCAATCGGTTTGCTGGACTGACCGGACAGCTTTGTGCCTTTACTTCTGCCACTGTTCTTTTAATACCCCTTTCTTTGCTTTTCGAGACTAATTCCATACTTTAAAGCTCCATTCCAGTGGGGATCACTTTTATCTAGGATAGCTCCTTCTTTTGAATGTACTTGATACTAACATCATGTGACAATTTTAACAGCCAAAAATGAGTGTTAAAAGACAGCTTACGTAGGGTGGCAAACTAAATGTATCCTTCAAGCCAGTTCTGTTTAACTGGCACTGGATATTTGGCACATTGTCTTAAGAAGAATTATCCCTACGCAGAGGAAAAGAAGAATGGCAACACATCTCTGACACTCAGAGGACAGAGCTGCCACCCTGGAGACACCATTCGGCTTCCAGGATATAAAAAGAGGCTTGAATAATTCAACGTTTCAAGTTTCAAACTTTTTTTCAAAGATCTGAAACAGTAGTTCTTAACCAGAGTTGGTTCTGTCCAGTCCCCCACCCCCACTGACCTTTGAAGTATCTCGAATCACCTTCAGTCATCACAGACCCTGGCAAACAACTCTCTTTACAGATGACTGTCCTGCAACACGCAGGACAGTCCTCACCATAATGAGCTATCTAGTCCCAGGTGTCATGGCGTTTAGGTCACGAAGCTCTCATACTGTGTGCGGGCATCTGTAGGTTCTGCTTCTCAGAAAAAAGTTTCAAATTTTTCAAGGTAGAATACTATGCGTTTTCCTCCTTCTTCCTCTTGTGGTACAGAGAGATGAACCCAGGGCCTTTGCACTGAGCTAAAATCCTGGGTTTTTTATTTTTTGAGATAAGATCTAGCCGAGCCGCACACACTGGGCCTCAAACTTGCAGTTCTCCTGCTTCAGTCTCCCAGAATGCTGGGATACCAGGGAGGTACTGCCATGCCTGACACAACTGTGACTTTCTGAGATGATTAAAGGGCTAACAGGTATTTCAGGGGGAGAGTGTCTGTATGAGGCTCTTGGTTTGCTCCACACCAGGGGGGGGCAGGGGGGGATGGGATTTAGTTTGAAGCCTGATAGCTCTTCCAATTACCAGTGTTTCAGACTCCTACAGGTTATTTAATCTCCTTATACCTCAAATCCTTCATCTCCAAACAAAAATAATACTTGATCAGGATTCTCAAGGATCCGATGTATCCACTGGAGTCTTTGAGTAACTGGGCCAAGCAAGTAGAATTCAGCAAATGTAGCGACTTATGTTCTCCCCGCCCCCGTTACTGAGTCCGGTGTCTGAGATGCAGAAGATGCACAATATGTTCTCATTAAATGAATACAGAGCCTTAACTACTGAGGGAGCAACAGTGGGTCAAACTCACTCATGTTCGGGGAGGAAAAGAGGCTGGGCTCGCTCACCATATCACGTGTCACCCCTTGGAAGTTTTTAAAGAAATGTTCCCCTCTCCCTGGACACCAGCCTGAAAAGTTCCTTCACACCTGTTTTTCCTTTTCACACTTTACAGGCCAACTGAAGACCCTCAAACACAAGAGCGGAGTGGTAGTGCCTCTGACCTCCACGCTGTCCACCTCATACTAGTTATTTACGAACTTACTGTAGACTTCCTGCTGGACTGCACATGCCTTCTGTGGAGAGGGACAACATCTGACTCTTTGTGATGTATCCCGAGGGGGCAGCAGACCCTAGCAACAGGCTGGTCTAAGCCCCTCATTTTATAGATCAGGCAGGGAGGGTACAGGACGTGTCAAGGGTCAAGGTTGTGTTATAAGCGGCAGAGCTAGAGCACAAACTCCAACTGCGGCAAACACAGACACCCAGATTCTGTTCAATCACAGAAGTATATGAAAACTGTACCTGTTCTACAGACTCTAGTTACCTGGGGAGGGGGGGTCCCCTCCCAGGAAATATATCCATAGGGACTTACCTGACGAAACAAAAATGAAACAACAAACAAATCCCCAAGCTTCTTTCTGCTGCTGAAATTATATCTCAAGGCAACTCAATCTGTATCCTTTGAATCCATATCTTACTATTTCTTTGTAACACTTTTTAACGAGAAACTTGTTTCAACATACAAGTTATTTAATCTGTGATATTAGGTTTAATTTCCCTCAATTTGTAATATCCCTGGTCTCTTAAAAAATGATCCCATAACTAGTTAACACAAAATCTCTTACTGGGTAAAGCAATGTTGCCCATCCTTTGTCAACTGCACAGATTTTTAAACAAATATCTGAACAAATTAATATTTAAGAAATTGGCCTAACTAGTAACTTGGAGAGATTTTATATGAAAAATACTCAGATAATCTGAATTGTGGTAATAATTTCAATCTGAACCTAAAATTAAGCTTAAATTTAAAATTAAACTTAAGCAAACTAAGCTATCTTAAAATCCAACAGGAGAAATTCTATTTTACTGTCCAAGTGAAAGCCATTCACATCTAGAAGTTTCGGAGAGTCTCAATATAATGCAAAAGAAAAAGATGAATAAGAAAAGGCTGTTAAGACGGAAAGTGAACGTGAAAAAAAGAGTTAAACACAGCACATTTCCCTGACGCTTAAGCAACTATAGCTTAATAAAGCTAATCATTGCCATACAGGCAGCGTTTAGCAACAACAAAACAAAACTTGCCTCGCAGGCGATACTTACACCCTGATACTTTAAGTACACTCTGGGCCAACAGGACTGATAATCAATGATTTGGAACAGATTTTTAATTCTTTTACGAGCTGATAAAAAGAGCACCCACACCGAACACAGGAATGTACGTGGGGGGGGCAGCTTAAGCTTGGTAAAGTTCAAGGGCAAGATGTTTCTAGTGCAATAGAATCTGCCTAGCTACAACGTGTTGGGGAGAAAAATGCGAACACATAGTATCTTTTTATAAAGGCAACAATTTGAGCTACAAAGTAATAACGGGGAAGCCAAAACAGTTTGACAGCCCGCCATAAGGGCTGTCTCAATCATGAGTCACACAATGCCTGCAACCATTTACAATAGTAATTAATGCACAAGTCCCCTAATTAAATTCTAAAAGGGTGAAAATGCTTTAACTAAGTTTACAAGAATTGCTTTTTGCTTTTTTTTTTTTTTCCTAAAGACAGAAACACACGCGTAATTAAGCATCTTGCCCGCAAAGCCCTCCATCCAATATTCCCTCAGGCTGTTTCTCCCGAAGGTCTCGCAGCCTGCGTGCGAAAAGGAAAATGACACCCGGGGAACTTCTGGCCCCAGAAGGGGCGAACCGGAGCGGAAAGGCACGGTTAGAAAGGGGCGGGAGACGGAAAGCTCGCCTGTCTTACCTGCTAAGATTTCTTTCTACGTCTTTGGTAGCTTTAGCTTCCAATTCTCTGAAACACAAAACAAAAACAAAAACAAAAAAAATACACGAGATGTGCGTGGAAAAGGAGGCGCCGCGGCCGGAGCCCGCGCCCGGCCGGCGGGGGGAGGGGGCCGGGCACAAAGCTGCGAGGCTGCGGCCGGGACTGCAGGCGGCGAGGAGGGCGACGCGCAGCCCCGCGCCCCGGCGCCCCCGGCCGGCCTCCCCCGCTGCCGCGCAGCCCGCGCCCTCCGGCCGAGGCCCGAGGTCTCGGGGACGCCGGCGCCGCCGCCGCCCGCCCTGCAGCAGCGCCCAAGGCTCCTCCCGCCCCGGCGCGAGGCTCCGCTTCGCAGCGCTCACCTCATGTGTGTAAAGTGCACGAGTAAGTGGGGCGCGGTGAACGAGGCTCGCGAGCCTCAAGCCCTCCGCAGCGCCGCGGGGAGAGGCCCGAGCCGCTGCACCAGCGCCATTTTCTACACCGACCCGCTGCCGCCGCCGCCACCGCCGCCGCCGCAGGCCCCAGACCGGAAGTGAATGCCCCGCTCGGAAACCCCTTCCGGGGGCGCCGCGGCCACCGGCCCAAGATGGAGGCCCTAGCAACTAGACCGGCAAACCGGCAGGCCCTTGGCAACCGGTCCCCTGCTAGGCGCTTGGCACACGGCCGGAAACCCCTGGAGGGCTCAGCCTCCGAGGCGCCCGGCGGGGGGTCGGGGTGGGGCCCTGGGGAGCCCCGAGCCCAGCTTTTTTCCCGGCGGCCGGGTCTGATCGGACTCGGTCCCTCCCCTCCTCCTCCTCCTTTACTGCGACACAAGTTTCCTTCCCCGCCGCCGGCCCCCCCCCCACCAAAACACGCCAAAAAAAAAAAAAAAAAAAAAATTCGCCGAGCCGCAATTTCCACCCGTGCCGCAGCAGGCTGAGCCCGCGCGGCGTTTGAATTCAGCCTCTTCTAATTATTTTTGACCTTGGTCCAGATATTCATCCTCTCTGCTCCTGTTTCCTCCCGAGGTAAAGAATGGATACTGAGACAAGTTGTAAGGTTTAAACGCGATTTTTATCCACCGAATTATACAGAGCCTTTGACTCAGCAATTCCACCTTGCACGAAATTCGGCTCGGGAGATGATCGTGGGTTTCTACAAATATTTTACTGTCCAGATGCCAAGTCACAGCATGGACGATGGTGAAAAAAATTGTAAACGGCCAAAATGTCCAGCGTTGGGAGGTAGCTTTAAAAACTGAGCCCCTGGCTTGTGGGAGGATACCGTGAAAATGCTGTCGAGGAAGAGTACTTGCCTGGGGGCAAATCGTTGCAAGAGAATAGTGAAAAGGCTGGCTCTACAACAGTTCGCACAGCAACATGTTGACACACTTGGACACATGTTTCTGTAAACACAGGAAGATACATGTGTGAGCCTGGCGCGGCGATACGTGCCTGTAATCACAGCTCTACAGAGGCTGAGGCAGGAGGATCGCAAATTCGACCATTACCCGGGCAATTTAAATACTTACCGAAACTCTTATCTCAAAGTTAAACAGTGACTAGGGGATATAGATGTGATCTGCTGCTTTAGCCCTGGGTTCAATCTCCATTACTTCAAAAAAAAATTTTTTTTTAATTTAAAAATATACCTACAGGTAGCTGCAATAAAAAACACACCTGCAGGTAGATACAGCATGTTATAAAGTATGTATGTTCCTTCCATAGTCTCAAATGCTCCTGTTAGTAATCTAAATTCTCTCTTTGTGCTTAAAGTCGACTCCACCTTCTCAGAATGTGATTCTACGGATGATCTTTTTTCCTTTTTTTAAAAGTCTTTCCACTGACTATTTATTTATTGGTTTTTGAGACAAATCTCACTATGTAGTCTAGGCCATACCACTCTGACCGCCCCCAATCTCAGCTGATCGTAGAAGCTAAGCAGGGTCGGGTCTGGATGTATACCACTTTGATTCGAGATTCCGTGGCCTTGAGTTTGAACTCACAGCGATCCTTCTGTCTCTGCTTCCTGAGTGCTGACCTTTATTACAGGCATGCACCGCCCTGCCCAGCCCTTCCATGCTGAAATCTCTTACTAAAAACATAAGCAAAACCTCTCTGGGCTCTTCAGTTCCTGTCTGTATGGTAAATAAACTAATGGATGAATGAATGTGGAAAATATAGTAATAAAAACATACTAAGA
>PVIR01040641.1:0-13231 GCA_004026965.1 Petromus typicus | reverse complement strand
TTGGCTTTTCCATGACATGAAACTCTACTTGCCATGAAAAAGGCCAAACCACTGATGGATGCAACAACTTGGATGCATCTTTAGAAAAATTTTCTGAGTTCAAAAGCTCAACACCCAATGGTTACATATTCATGTACAGATACATTTATATACCATAAACTAAGTAATAAGATTTTAGAACCAAAGAATAAGTTAACAATTGATCAGGCTTTAGAAATATTGGGAAGGGCGTGAATGTGGTTAGAAAAGGACCACATGAGAATCCTGGTGCAGTTGAAATTGTCCTGTGTCCTTAATGACATGTCAGTTCCTTGGTTATGACATACTATGGTACTTGTACAAGATTTTATTGTCATGGGCCAGGGATTGAGATCAGTGGTACCAGTACCAGCCTTTCAAGTGCATTGTCCTTAGTTCAATCCCCTGTAACCATATACAATAATGCCAGATGTGGAGACTCATGTCCACCAGCAAGCTATCACATACCCCAATGCTGGGTGTGGTGGCTCATGCCTATAATTTCAGCATTTGGAAGGCAGAAGCAGGAGGATTGATGTGAGCTTGAGGTTCTCCTGGGATATATAGTGAGCTCAGAGTCAGTCAGAAATACAAATTGGGACCCTGTCTCAAAAAATAAAAACAATTTGAGGGGACTGAGTATAACAGTGGACTGCCCCACGGAGGTGGTAGTCAGCACCATTGGAGTTGCACCAGGGTTGGAGCCTGCTAGCCTCCAGGCCTACACTGGAAGAGCGCCCAGAGACTGAGTATAACACTGGGTAACACCAGGGAAGAGGAAGCCAGCGCCATCACAGCCAAGCAGGGCCAGAGCCTGCCTTTGTCCAGGTCACCTGCACAAGCACATGCAACGACTCTGTATTCATGAGTAGGTGGGCCTGTTGGAACATCAGCCAGTATCATTGCATCTGCACAGAGGCTGCACCCTACTGGCCTCCAGGCTGACTACACAAATGAGCCCATAGACTCTATGTTGGTGAGTAAGCGGGCCTATTGGAACCTCAGGCTACAACACTGCAGCAGTGCAGGAGTCAGAGCCTTCCTGCCTCTAAGCAGATGGGAGAAGGTGTTCTGACTGTATTGTTTGAGTGCCTCATATGGTGTGACAGAACTAGAGTTTTTCTTTAGGACCCAATACAGACTATAAAGAACAACCCAGGAAACGCTGATATTTTAAGGTTCCTAGCTATTAGGAGGAAAGAGACTTGCAACAAACATCGCCAGAAAACAGGGCAGGTACAAAGTAAAAAACAACAGCAACAACAACAAAAAAAAAAAACTCAGAGATGAAGAAACACTCAAAGTCTCAGGTACAAAGATCCTCACCTCAAAGTAACACAAGGGGAAGACAAACAGAGAGGTCTGAAGGCCAGTCTCCTGGGCCCTTGGAAATGGTAACTGAAGCAGATCTACTAAAATGGAAATCAGAACTGATCTCTGAGATGAAAGCAGAGATATTGGACACAGTCAACACTATGATTACTAAAGCTAAGGAGGAAATCATAAAGATGATAGAGTACAAGATAGCAAAAGCAATGGAACATTTTAAACACCTACAAGCAGAAGTCCAGGAAATTAAGAAAAAAAATGAAAGTTTACACAATAGAATGAATATGGCAGAAGACAGAATTTCAGACCTAGAAGACAGGATCTCAACCAATGAACTGGAAAGGCGTAATCTATGGGAAAAAGCAAAGAATAAGGAAAAATCAATCCAACAGCTTCTAGATGATTCAAAGAAGAATAATATAAGATTGATTGGAATGACTGAGGAAGCAGGAGACAATGTTAAAGAAATTAAAAAACTATTCAAAGGAAAAGAAAAAGAATTGGACATACAAATATATGAAGCATACAGAACTCCACACGCTCCTGATATGAAAGTCTACACCTAGGCATATAATTATAAAAGTTCCAGATATCCAAAAAAAGAATGAAATACTGAAAGCAGCCAGAGAAAAGAAAACAGTTACATTCCAAGGGAAGCCCATCAGGATCACAACGGACTTCTCAACTCAAACACTCAATGCAAGAAGAGCCTGGAGTGAAGTCTTCGAAGACCTAAAGGAAAAGAACTTCCACTTCAGACTGATGTATCCTGCAAAACTATCCTTCAAAAATAATGGGGAAATAAGATACCTCCATGATAAAGAACACCTGAAAAACTTCACAAATACAAAACCTGTGTTCCAAAACATTCTAAAGAATATCTTGGAGAAAAATAAGGAAAGTTACAAATCCATGAGACCTAACCGAGTGAACCCATGGGGGAAAACAAGAAACTGATGGGAAAAGGGCAAAAGCAGACTAACACAGCCAAGAACAGGAAAACATGGCAGCACTAAACTTACCTATATCAATCATAACCATTAATGTCAGTGGACTGAAAGCGCCAATTAAGAGATACAGACTGGCAGAATGGATCAAAAAGCAAGATCCTACAGGGGGCCGGGGATATAGCTCAGTGGTTCTGGCGCCTGTCTTGCAAGCGCAAGGACCTGGGTTCAATCCCCGGTAACCACATAACAATACTGGGTGTGGAGACTCATCCCAGCGGCAACCAGTACCACATACTAGTGCCGGGCATGGTGGCTCACCCCTGTAATCCGAGCACTCGGGATGCAGAGGCAGGAGGATTGCTGTGACGTGAGTTTGAGGCTGAGCTCAGGGTCAGCCTGAACCACAAAGTGAGACCCTGTCTCAAAAACTCTTAAAAAAAAAAAAGCAAGATCCTACAATCTTCTGCATACAAGAAACACACCTAATTAAAAAAGAAACCCATGGACTGAAAGTAAAATGTTGGAAAACAGTACTGCATGTGACAGGAAACCACAAAAAAGCAGGAGTGACGATTTTATTTGCAGACAGAATGGACTTTAAGCCAAAACTGATTGAGAGAGATAAAGATGGACACTATCTTTTAGTTCAGGGAAAAATCCAGGAGAAAGAAGTAACAATTTAAATATCTATGCACTGAATTCTAATTAACCCACTTACCTAAAACAAACATTAATGGACATCAAAAAGCAGATAAACTCCAAAAAATAATAGTAGGGGACCTCAACACCCCACTGTCACAAAGAGACAGATCAACTGGACAAAAAGTCAATAAGGAAATACTTGAGCTAAACCAGACTATTCAGCAAATGCACTTAATAGATGCCTATAGAGTATTAAAACTCACAAAGTCACAATTCACATTCTTCTCAGCTTCTCATGGATCATTCTCCAAATAGACCATATCCTGGTTCATAGAACAGGATAGAGTCAATGTAAAGGGATGGAAGTTATCCCTTGTATACTGTAGGACAATAGTGCCCTGAAATTGGAGCTGAATAGGAAAAGCCCAGGATCCTCACAAAAACATGGAAAATGAACAACACTTTGCTGACCAACCAATGGGTCACAGAAGAAATTAGAGAAGAAATTGAATAGTTCTTACAACTAAACTACAAAACCAGTATAACATATAGAAATTTATGGGACACAGTGAAAGCAGTTCTATGAGGAAAATTCATAGCAGTGAAAGCCTACATCCACAAAACAGAGCAAGCTCAAATAAACAATTTAATGCTGAACCTCAAGCAACTAGAAAGAGAGAAGCAAGACAAACCCAAAGCTTGTGCTAGGCAAGAAATTATAAGCATCAGAGCAGAAATTAATACAATAGAAACTAAGAGAACAATAAAAAAATCAATGAATCATAGAGTTGGTTCTTTGAGAGGATAAATAATATTGATAGACCCTTAGCTAACCTCATTAAACAAATGAAAGAAAAGGCTCATATCTAAGCAATTAGAAATAAGAACAGGGAAATTACTACCAAACCAAAGGAAGTCCAGAGGATAATAAACACCTACTTTGAAAATTTATACTTTAATGAAATGGAAAATGTAGAAGAAATGGATAGATTTCTGACGAATATGAACTTCCAAAGCTGAAAAAAGAAAATATAGAAATGTTAAATGTCCCAATATCAATCTCTGAAATTGAAAATGTAATTAAAAACTTGCCAACAAAGAAAAGCCCTGGACCTGGTGGTTTTACTGCTGAATTCTATAAAACTTTTAAAGAAGAGTTAGCTCCTTTACTTCTTAAACTCTTTAATGAAATTGAAAGGGAAGCAGTATTCCCAAATTCATTCTTGGAAGCAACCATTACCCTGATTTCAAAAGCAGAGACAGACCCAACCAAAAAAGAGAACTACTGGCCAATATACCTAATGAACATCTGTACAAAAATCGTCAATAAGATACTGGAAAATAGAATACAGAGAATTATTAAAAACATTATGCACCCTGACCAAGTTGGATTCATCCCAGGAATGCAAGACTGGTTCAACATAAGTAAGTCAATAAATGTTATACACTATATTAACAGACTCAAGGACAAAAAACATATGGTCATCTCATTTAATGCAGAAAAAGTATTTGACAACACACAACACCCATTTATGTTCAAAACCCTACAGAAGATAGGAATAAATGGTCTGTATCTCAAACTAATAAAAGCTATCTATGAGAAACCATAAGCCAGCCTCATACTAAATGGTCAAAAATTGCAAACTTTCACACTAAGATGAAGAACAAGACAAGGATGTCCTCTCTCACCACTTCTGTTCAATTTACTTCTGGAAATATTAGCCATAGCAATTAGGCAAGAGAAAGAAATAAGAGGAATAAAGATAGGAAAATAAGTTAAATTGTCATTATTTGCTGATGACATCATACTCTATCTAGAGGATCCTAAAAACTCAATTAAAAAACTGCTGAATCTAATCACCAAATTCAGCTGCATAGCTGGTTACAAGGTCAACGTTCAAAAATCAATAGCCTTCGTATACACAAACAGTAGACCCACTGAGATAGAAATTGGAGAGTCAGTCCCTTTCACAATAGCACCCTAAAAAATAAAATACTTAGGAATCAACCTAACAAAGGAGGTGAAAGACCTCTACTCTGAAAACTATAGCACTCTGAAGAAAGAGATAGAAGATGATATCAAAAAATGGAAAAACATACCTTGCTCCTGGGTACAAAGAACCAATATCATCAAAATGGCTATTCTCCCAAAACTACTCTACACATTCAACACAATCCCTATTGAAGTCCCAACAGAATATTTCACAGACCTAGAGAAAAAAATCCAAACTTTCATCTGGGACCACAAAGACCTAGAACAGCCAAAGCAATTCTAAGCAACAGGGACATGGTGGAGGGTATTACAACCCCAAACTTGAAACTATACTGTAAAGCCACCGTGATAAAAACTGCGTGGTACTGACAAACTAACAGACCTGAGGCTCAACGGAGTAGATTAGAAGGTTCAGAAATTACTCCAGATACACTGAACCACCTCATCTTTGACAAAGGAGCCAGAAATCCTCAGTAGAGGAAAGATAGCTTCTTTAACAAATGGTGCTAGAAAAACTGGGCTTTAACTTGCCAAAGACTAAAATTAGACCCAGCTGTTTCATTGTGCACCAAGCTAAAATCAAAGTAAATAAGAGACCTAAATATTAAACAGTCACTCTAAACCTGCTGCAGAGCAGGTTAGGTAAATCTCTTGAAGATATTAGCTTAGGGAAAGACTTCTTGAACAAAACCTCTATAGTACAGGAACTGACAGAAGAAATCAACAAATGGGACCTCATTCTTTTAAAAAGCTTCTGCACAGCAAAGAAATCACCAAAAGGGCAAAAAGGCAAACAACAATGTGGGAAAAAATCTTTACGAGCTGTTCCTCAGACAAAGGGCTACTTTCTAGAATATATAAAGAACTCAAAAAAATCAGCCCACCCAAATTTAATGATCCAATTCAAAAATGGGCATCTGAAACGAAGAGATATTTTTCAGAGGAAGAAGTAAGAGCAGCTAAGAAACATATGAAGAAATACTCAACATCATTAGTCATTCGAGAGATGTAGATGAAAACAACATTGAGATTTGATCTCACTCCACAAGGAATGGCTGCCATTGCAGATTCAGCCAATAGCAAATGTTGGTGAGGCTGCGGAGAAGAAGGAGCCCTTCCCCACTTTTGGTGGGACTGTAGACTCGTACAACCCCGGTGGAGATCAGTTTGGAGAATCCTCAAAAAGCTAGGTTTGGAGGTCCGATTTGACCTCGTCATTTCCCTGCTAGGTATATACACACAAGAATTAAAAGACTCATATCACAGTGACATATGTGCACCCATGTTTATAGCAGTCCAGTTTGTGATTGCTACATCTTGGAAACAACCCAAGTGTCCATCAACTGGAGACTGGATTAAAAAAAACTGTGGTTCTTCTACAGAATGGAGTATTACTCTGCCATAAAAAATGATAAGTTTGAATCATTTCTACTTAAATGGACATATCTTGAGGAGATCCTCATAAGTGAAATAAAGAGGTCATAGATAGCTAAATATCACATCTTTTCTCTGGTATGAGCAAACAAAGATGTAAATGAGTTCTAGAATTGTGTGTTATATATTGTGAAATAGAAAATACTGAAAGTGAAATAGGGTGAAGGGGAAAACATAATGAGATTATAACACAACATAAAGTAAACAAATTATATGCATATAGGGGTTGATAGGGTGGATAGGTCTGTGTGAAGAAATGAGAAATAAGTTGTGTCATGAACTGCTACAAATTCTCATTGTGGATTGCAATCATGATGTGTATATGTAATGTACCAATAAAAATTTCAGTTAAAAATAAAATAAATAAAAATGATTTTTATTATCATTTAGAGACTTGGGAAAAATAACACAAGTCCTTTTACTACTACTACTGATTACAACTGTATATAAATTTACAAGTTATTTCAAAAGAAGAATCAACTAACCCAACAAGTTCCTTGGATACAGATGTTGCCACTGATCCTTCTCTATTTTGGGCAGAAAGTTAGAGTGCTGGAAGAGGGCTCTAAATCAAGGGTGCTTTATCTTAGACCAGTGCTGTAATGATAAGCATTTAACACCAAACCCTGCAGGAGAAAGTGGATTGATTTGTAATAGTTTGTCCTTGTAGTAGTGTAAATCCTCCTGCCATGACTGATTTAAAGGCACTAACATGAAGTTATGGAATGTTAGTTGGGAAAAGATAAACAAAGGGACTCTGGGCTGGTATGAACCACCATCAGCACACCTCAGGCCCAGGGGCATGCGGTGCTCAATTTTGAAATTCCCTGAGATCTTAACAAGGACGACTTTTATCCATAGTTTGATCTTGAGCTTTGTCTTAAATTTAAGAATGTGTTTTTAAAGTCATATATTATGACATGAAATTTATAGCAGCAACAAATTTCATTTCCAAGCCAACAAATTCAGTGTTGTATACACATCCTGCATAGTGTTTTAAATCAACTTTCTTTTCTCACTTCTGTTGCAGTACTTTATATATGAAGTTGTACGAAGCCAGTTGACACTCAATATTCTGCTAGGAAAACTTTAGTCAGATATGCAAATTCACCTTCTAGGTTTCATTGTATTGCAAGTAGAAGTCTAGTTGTTCCACTAACACAACTATGAATTTTCCATTTTTCCAATTTACAGCATCAACTTTCTTGATGTTCTTCATATCACTCTACTGTATATTTTACTTTCAAAGTGCTAAAGTCATTGTCACATGTTTTAGGTTTTTCTTACATTAATGCTTTTTTCCTAGGTATCAGTTTCTGCATTTTCATGGCTGAACTAGGAAGCAAAATACTTTTGTGACATGGAAAGTAAAACGTGGATTATGAGAGTGAAATTTTGTATGGTGCTAAAAAGAGAAAAATAGGAGTTATTGCCAATCAGCCAATCTGGAAAATGGTATTTGTGTGATTTTTAAAGAGGTATACAGACTGCTGGTGTTGAATTCAGGGACGCTACTGTCCCTTTGTGTCTGTAGCTGAATATCTGGTTAACAGCTGGAACTCCTGATGACTGGAGAGGACAGCAGTTGGGGGGAAAAGATGGACATAAAATGAAAGATACAGACAAAAATCTAAAGCTTGCTGTCTTCAAAGTCATGGCTGCTACTGTGTGTGTGTGTGTGTGTGTGTGTGTGTGTGTGTGTGTGTGTGTGTGTGTGTGTGTGTGTTGTGCCGCATATAAAACTCAGGCGCTTGTGCTTCCAAGGTAGGTGCAGTACCACTGGACCTAAATCCCCAGTCCTATGGATGCTACATCTTACCTTTCAAATTCCATGCCAATTTCTCCGTGGACAAATCATACTTTGGAAAATATATTCAAGAAAAATTAAAGAAATATGGTTTTGTTTAAGGAAATGCAAAATGATGTGGATCAACTCCAAATTACATAGTATGGGAGAAAGACAAGCAAAATTTCTTAAAATGTGCAAAAATTGGATCGTATGTTGAGAAGGTTCTGTTTCCTTAGTCTGATTATAAAAGACAGAGGTGTTAAAGAATCTTTGATTCTTCAACAAGAGTTTTGCAAAGGAGATTACAATTTAAGAAATACATTGGTAGCCCCCAAAAGAAGAGTAGGCATGGTTATTAGGGATGAGAACTTCTATGACTATCACCATTGACTAATGGCAATTGGCTGGATTAAGAAACATTGTACACATCAGGAAAATATACTTTTAGGAATGTCTGTGGAGCACTTTGGAAATGACTGGCCATAGCAAATATTAACCAGTATTTTTATCATAGTGGTTTTGTAGAATATTTTCAAGTTAGGGGTTGTGATACCCCCTACCCTGTCCTTGTGGCCTAGAATTGTTTTTGATATTCTAGTTCTCTTGTAGTTTCAGATGAATTTTTGGATTATTTTCTCTACATCTTTGAAATTTAATGTTAGGATTTCCATTTGGATTGCATTGAATCTATACAGTAATTTTGGTAGTATGACCATTTTGACAGTGTTGGTTCTTTCTACCCAAGAAGAAAGGATGTCTTTCCATTTCTGATATCCTCTTCAATCTCCTGTTTCAAAGTATTGTAGTTTCAGTGTAAAGATATTTTACCTTCTCAGATTCTATATTAAATATCTAGAATCTAAATACCTCCTTAAATAACTAGATTCCTAGATATTTCATTTTGGGGGATGTTATTGTGAAAGGAATGATTCCCCAATTTTACTCTCAATGAGTCTGTTGCTTGTGTTTGCAAAGGTTATTGATTTTTGAGTGTTGACCTTGTATCCAGCTACATGACTAAATCTTTAAATTAAGTCTAGCAGTCTTTTGACACAGTTCTTAAGATCTTCTCTATAGAATATCAGGTCATTAGTTAATAATGACAGTTTAATTTCTTCTTTTCCTATCTTTATATCTTTTACTTTTTTTTCTGGTCTCATTGCTGTGGCTGATGTTCCGAAAACCATATTGAACAAGAGTGTTGATTGTGAACATCCTTGTGTTCCTCATTTTGTGTGAAAGGCTTCAGTTTCCAAACATTGAGAGTGATACTGGCTGTTGGTTTCTCATAAACATATCTTTTGAAGTTGAGATAAAGCTATTCCAATTTCCTATAGGTTTTTATTATGACTGGGTGTTAGATTTTTTACAAATGCTTTTTCTGCATTGATTGTGGTGTCCATATGGTTTTTGTCCTTGAGCCTGTTAACATAGTATATTATATATATTGATTTATATATGTTGAACTATCCTTGCATACTTGGGACTCCAACTTGGTCAGGGTATATGATCTTGATGATCCTCTGTATTCTGTTTGCCACTATCTTATTGAGGATTTTTGAATCTCTGTTCATTAGAGAAGTTTTATGGTAGTTGTCTCTTTTGGTTGAGACTTTCTTTACTTTTGAAATCAAAGTAATGGTTGCTTCCAGAAATTAATTTGGGAATATTGTTTCCCTTTTGATATCATTAAAGAATTTGAGATGTAGTGGCTTTAACTCTTTAAAAGTTTTGTAGAATTCATTAATAAAGTCATCAAGACCTGGACTTTTACTTGTTGGTAGGTTTTTCATTACATTTTCAATAACACTTACTGATACTGGAGTGTTTAGCATTTTTGTATCATCTTTGTTCAACTTTGGAAGTTCATATGTACTTAGGAATCTATCCATTTGTTCCATGTTTTCCATCTTATTGAAGTACAGATTCTCAAATTAGTTGTTTAGTATCCTTTAGATTTTTGCTGAACCTGTGGTGGTTTCCCCCTTTTCATTCCAGATTGCATGGATGTGAGCCTTTTCCTTCCTTTTTTTTGGATAAGGTTGACTAAGGATTTGTCAATTTTGTTTATCCTTTTTTTTATTGAAATCTTTATTGGTACATTACATATATACATCATGATTGCATTCAATAATGAGAATTTGTACCAGTATATGACACAACTTAATTCTCATTTTTCCCCATAACCCTGCCCGCCCTCTGTTTATCCTTTCTAATATCAAGCTCTTCAGTTTGTGGATTTGCTATATTGTTCTTAGTCTCTATTGCATTAACTTCTGCTTTAATCTTTATAATTTTCTCCATTGCATGAACTTTGGGTTTGTCTTCCTCTTTTTTTTTTCTAGTGGTTTGATATTTAGCATTAAGTTCTTTATCTGAGCTTTTTCTAGTTTCCTAGTATTGGTGTTCTCTGCTATGAATTTCCTTCATAGAACTGCTTTCATTGTGTCCCATAGATTCCTATATGTTGTATTGAGATTATCGTTTAGTTGTGGAACTTATTTAATTTCTTCCATGACTCATTGGTTGCTTAGGATAGTGTTGTTTAAGTTCCATGTGTTTGTGAGATCTTTGAATTTTTTTGCTATTCATCTCTAATGTCAAGGCACTATGGCCCCTACTATATACAAGGGATAACTTCATTCTTTGCATTTATGTCCACATGCTTTATAAACTAGAATGTTATCAATTTGGAGAATGACCCATGAACATCTGCGAACAGATATTTTTTTTTCTAAATTGATATCTGTATTGGTACATTAAATATACACATCATCATTGCATTCAACATTAAGAATTTGTACTAGTATATGACACACTTAATTATCATTTTTTCCTGTTCCCTTACACACCTTAAAACCCCTACTTCCTATATACATAAGATTTGTTTCCTTTTTTATTACTATCACATTATTTTTCCCCCTGTATATTCTTCTTTTGTTGGATTAAACACTCTGTAGACATCTATTAAGCCATTTGTTTAAAATTTTGGTTCAGTTCAATTATTTAATATTGATTTTACTTTTTTGTCCAGTCAGTCTGTCTTTTTGTGATAGTGAGGTACTGAGGTCCCTTTTACAATTGCATTAATGGTTATCTTGCTTTTCATGTCCACTAATATTTGTTTTATATATAGTTGGATGTACTAGAATTTGGTGATTATGTATTTATGAGTGTCATTTCTTACTCTTGGATTGTTTCCTGTACTAGGATGTAGTGTCCTTCTCTATATATCTTAGTTTGAAATATACTTTGTCTTCAACTTAAATAGCCATTCCTGATTTTGTTTTTTTTTCAGTTTTTTATCACATGGAGAATTGTTTTCCATCCTTTTATCTTCCGTTTATGGATTTCTTTCTGAATTAGGTATGTTTATTGCATGCAGCATATCTTGAATCTTAAACCATTCTGCCAACTTTGTCTTTAAATTGGCACAATGAGACCATTGATATAATGGTTAGCCCTGTTATGATGTTTTCCTGTAGTTGACTTTTTTATTCATTGTTTTTTCCCCTCCTCATTCAGTTTCTTGCCTTGTCCAGTGAGTTCCATATTCTGGTTCTCATTGGAGTGTGACTTTCATGATCATTTTCTAAAATATTCTTTACAATTTTGGGGAGTGCAGGTTTTGTATTTGTGAAGTTCCTAGGTATTCTTCGTCATGGGTGTATCTTATTTTCCCATTGATTTTGAAAGATACTTTTGCAGGATATATTAGTCTAGGTTGGAGGTTGTTTTATTTTAGGGCCTGAGATACTTCACTTCAGGCTCTCTGCATTGAGTGTTTCTGTTGAAAACTCTGCAGTGAGTCTGATGGACTTTCCTTTGTATGTTGTTTATTTCCTCTGACTTTTTTCAGTATTTCATTATTCTGTCAGATTTATGAAATCGTGATAATTATATTTCTAGGTGTAGATGCTTTTAGATCTCAGTCATCTGGAGTCCTATATGCCTCACTTACCTGTATATTAATTATTTTATTCTTCTTGTGATGTTTTCTGCCATTACACTTGTAAACTTTTTTTAAAAATATTTTTTACACTGCCTCCTTCCTCAGTGACTCGAACGAGTCTTATATTATTCTTCTTTGTATCATCTAGGAGCTGCTGGAATTATTTCTCCTTGACCCTTTCTCTTTTCCATCACTTATTCCTTTCCTGTTCATCGACTGCGATTCTATATTGTATGTCTGAAATTTAGTCTTCACATTCATTCATCCTGTTTTGTCAACTTTCAGGGGAGTTTTTCATTATCTGGAAATGGTTTTAATCTCTTCAACAGATTCTGTTACTTTCATAACCTCAGAGTCAACGACTTTCCTGATCTCTTCTTTAGTGCTATTAATTTATCTTGCTCTATGTTAGGTATCTCTGTTTTTATCTGAGCAATTATTTCTAATTTCCATTTTCTTAGATCTTCTTTTGTTACCAGCTCAGAGTCCTGGTGAATGAGCTTCAGTTTGTTCTATTTCCCTTTCTCCTGGATTCTCCTATGGTGATGATCATTGTGTCTGGGTTTCTGAACTTTTTCTTGTTTCTATTTCTTTGCCATTGCTGATGTTTTGGTTTAATTCCTGGCCTGCTGTCTGGGTGTTTACTGTAATTCTTTTTATTCTTAATATTTGGAACCATTAAGGGATAGCTACCCATTGGGTTGTCCGGTTTGGGTCTGTAATGTCCCTTAATCTATCTCAGTTCTGGAGCACCATTAAAGGAACTTAAACAGAACAATTACATCACCTTCATTGAAATAATACAATCAGTATCATCAGCAGTATCTAACACAGCACAGCAAATGACAAAGTGTGTCAATCTCTATTCTGATAACTTTAGTCTCATCAGTTAGATCTGTGATCATATGCCACAATTTAGAACTAACCACAAATATGTTTACAGTATTCAGGTCCTTCAGTATAGAAGCATCACTCTTTGGGAATAAAGGGTCACCAATTGGGGGATAGAAAGCTAGAAGAAGAGAGAGAGATTAGATAAGATTAGAAGGAATATAGAGATCACACAAGCCCTGGGAGTTTGATAGAAGCTAGAGTACAAATGAGGCAGAAGGGACAAATTCAAA
>PVIR01040640.1:0-13233 GCA_004026965.1 Petromus typicus | reverse complement strand
TCTTTAGCATTGTCTCCTGCTTCCTCAGTGACTCCAATCAATCTTATGTTATTCTTCTTTGAATCATCTAGGAGCTGTTGGATTGACTTTTCATTATCGCTTGCTTTTTTCCATAGATTATGCCTTTCCAGTTCATTGGTTGAGATCCTGTCTTCTAGGTCTGAAATTTGGTCTTCTGCCAAATTCATTCTATTGCGCAGACTTTCATTTTCTTTCTTAATTTCCTGGGCTTCTGCTTGTAGGTGTTTAAAAGGTTCCATTGTTTTTGCTATCTTGGATTCTATCAACTCCATGATTTTCTCTTTAGCTTTATTAATCATCATGTTGACAGTGTCCAATATCTCTGCTTTCATCTTAGAGATTAGTTCTGATTTCCATTTTACTAGATCTGCTTTGGTTACCATTTCCAAGGACCCTAGAGACTGGGCTTCGAACTTCTCTATTTCCCTTCCCCCTGTGTTACCTTGAGGTGAGGATCTTTGTATCTGAGACTTTGAGTGTTTCCTCATCTCTGACATGCCCTGTTTTCTGGCGCTGTTTATTGCAAGTCACTTTCCTCCTAATAGTTAGGAACCTTAAAATAGCAGTGTTTCCTGGGTTGTTCTTTGCAGTCTGTATTGGGACCTAAAGAATAACCCCTAGTTCTGGCACACCATATGAGGCACTCAATCAATACAGTCAGAACACCTTCTCCCATCTGCTTTAGAGGCAGGAAGGGTCTGGCTCCTGCACTGCTACAGTGGTGCTGCCTGAGGTTCCAGTGGGCCTGCCTGCTCACCAGTACAGAGTCTCTGGGCTCACTTGTGCAGTCAGCCTGGAGGCCAGTTGGCTGTAGGCCCTGTGCATCTGCAATGGTAGGGGCTGATGTTCCAACAGGCTCACCTACTCACCAATATGAGGTGACTGGTGTTTCTTCAGTTGCCGCGGAGAAAGTCAGACTCTGACCTGCTAACCTCAGTCCCTGGGCACTCCTTCGGCTTGGGCCTGGAGACCAGTAAGCTCCAACCCCGGCGCAGATTCGGTGATGCAGATTCAGTGGCGCAGTCGCCATTTCCCAGGCTGCCTGCTGCTAAACTCAGTCCTTGGGTGCCCTTCCGGCATGGGCCTGGAGGCCAGCAAGCTCCAACCCTGGCCCAGATTCGGTGGTGCAGTCACCATTTCCCGAGCTGCCCGCTGCCAACCTCAGTCCCTGGACACTGTTTTGGCATGGGCCTGGAGGCCAGTAAGCTCCAACCCCAGTGCAGATTCGGTGACACAGTCCCCATTTCCCGAGCCACCTGCTGCTAAACTCAGTCCCTGGGTGCTCTTCCGGCATGGGCCTGGAGGACAGTAAGCTCCAACCCCGGCGCAGATTCGGTAACCTTGGCCACCAGTTTAAATAATTTCTATGACTGTCTGAGTGTCTATCCATGATCTCAGGCAAAAATAGTCCCCTCTTACTCATTGTTACTATAGCAGTTTATTCCTATGTCTGTTACACTTATAATATTTCATTTGCAAAAATGTACAATGTCTGTGCTCGAGCTCTGGAGAGCTGTACCTGTGGCTACATGCCCACAGCCTGGCATGTAATAAACATACCATAAAAACAAAAAGAATATATTAAGCTACACTCTGTCCCATCCAATTGATAGTGAATAGACTTGTTAAGCTATAACAATGGGTGAGGTATTTTGAGGTACGTGGTGTTTAATCCTAACAGGAACCTTAAAGTACTCTGTCCTCCTTGAGTTATTAGTGTGGAACAGTGAGTTAAGTTACCTAATGCAAATCCCTGAAGTACAAACGTTAGATATCTTCTTACCATCAATCTATTAGGGGTACAAATTGGAAATTAGCAATCCTAGTGACCTAACATGAAAAATGCAACCTGGATTTCTTTCATTCAAGTCTCCATCTCCAGCCACTCCCTACCCTCTCCTGACACCTTTGTCATTTGCATTTTACCTGGATTTACCAGACACTACTCTCTGGGCTGAGAAAAATGTAAACATTCCTAGCTTTAAAAAATAGGACTATAGAAAGAGAAATCATCAGCTCTCACTTGTTGGTTATTCACTGCATGCGGGCAGTATGTAGGAACTTCTCTAACTTTCCCTTTAATTTTCTCTGGAACCCTGGAAAGAAAAGAGTGTTCTTTCTCTTATGTGGGAGGAAGCCAGGCTTCAACGTGGTCCCGTAACTTGCTTCACACAGCTGTGGATCCCAGCCCCAGGTCACCCAGACATATCTTCACATCAAAGCCACAAATTTCCCTCCTCCAGACCCCCAAAGGGAGGTGGAGAAGGTTACTTCTTCCTCCTGGGGCTGAGCTCATCATCACCCACGGATCAGGTGGTGAAGTGGAAAAATAGCTCCTACTCCTGACCCTGACGTCTGTCCCTCAGGTGAGAGCCAAAGTATCCGATTGCCAGGCCAGTGTCAAATAAGCCCATAGCACACACACACTTAGGGTGTCGGTGCACAGAGGGCTCCGCCAGAATTCACCTGTCCCAGAAACCAGGCCACTGCTGGGAGCCAGGTTCTTTTATCTCACCTTTGCTTCAGGATGAGTACAGAAAGAGAAGCAAGATCTCCGGAAATGGGATTGGCATGTTTACTGGACTTATAACTTGTTCCCTCCCATTCAGGGGTCCAAGGCCTACTTCTGTAAATGCATGGCAGACACTAAGATGTTTGTGGACTGGCGGGGCTGGCTCTGTGGGGACCCTTATGTTCAGTTGTCATGTAGGTTTCCCAAGAAGCTGAGAGGTTGAGTCAGCCAGAGGAGATCAAATCCCAGCTTACAGCTTGGCATTGTGTGGCTGGGAACAAGTAAGTCTCTGAACTTCGGTGAAGCACAGTTTCTCCATCTGTAAGCTGAAATGGCAGGATTGTTGCAAAGGTTACAGATGAGAATTGTGAGCCAAACAATGCGCACTAGCTGCTTTTTCAAATGTCAGTTGCCTTTTCCCCCTTACTTGTGGTCATTTGTAATTCCTTTTATTCAAAAATATGATCAACTATAATTGTCATTGGTTTATAAACTTAGTACCTTACAAATTAATTCCATCCCCATTTAAACTACCCTCTCAGGATAGTAAATATGTCCTACGTCGTGTCATACATTTGACAGAGAATGGCTTTTCTTCCTTTTTCCTTTCTACACAGTCCAGATGGGCCCCAGATACATTCTCATAACCAGACGGCCCACTCCGAGGGTTAAAATAAGGCCTGCTTCTCATCCAGATGATCTATTCATAACAAACGCTGCCTCCTGGCCATTGCCCACAGCTGAATCCTGTTACTCCGAAGCCGCCTTTCATTGTTTCTGATTGTTCTCCAGTGTTTGCATGCCTTCTGTATTAGTATGATCTTTTATAGCGCGCAGGCAGAGGGTAAGCCCTCCCAGATCAGCTTTCCCTCTGAGCACTTTCTTCTTCTGAGTTCCCTTGCCTCTGCATTGTAAACCATTTCTCTTCTATAAGAACTCATTGAAATAGGAAAACAATTTTACAACATTTCTAAACCTAAGGTTCACTTAACATTCTCATAATACTGCTATCAAAATGGAAAAGCAGAGGCTGTGTGTATGGGTGTGTATGGGTGTGTGTGTGTGTGTGTGTGTGTGTGTGTGTGTGTGTGTGTGTGTATGTATGTGTATGTTTTGCTTTTCCCGATGAAGGGAAATCCCTTCACCTTTACTGAGTTCACCAAGGAACATATTCTATTTAGGGCCTGGAAGGAGCTGGGCTGGCTCCAGACCAAATCCAGAAAAAGATGTTATCTGCCTATGGTGTCCCTGCCTCCTTTTTACTACATTTTTTCCTTAGAAAAGTATCTCAAAAGCCCATACTTAAAGTTACACTCAAGTCTCAGTCCAGTTCTGCCCCAATTATAAATCCAAGAAAGAGCTGGAGTTCATTTTTCTGAGTCTCCTTTTCATTTTCCGTCAGAATTGGGTGTACTTCATGCTTGCCATGCACCTACCTTGTGGAAGAATGTGGGAGTGACTCGCTGACTCACCTCAAGATGGTAACGAGACCACTGGAGAACTCAGTGGCTTCTTGTGAGATTCAGAGCCCTCATCCACATCTGGCAGGAAAGGAAGTTGGGATCACTTATGTCAGCCATGGACAAACTGGCACATGTGTGACTTCTGTGCTCCCTGGTGACATATTAGATAGCCAAAGAATGTTGGGTTTCATACTTGATCTTTGCTAGGCCTCTTCTCTATTAACTCCTCTACCCATTCAGGATTTTATTGATGTATGGGATCAGCTCCTTCACCACAGTCACCTCGGCAGATGTTTGGTAAACCTGTCTCAGTTCCTAAGACTTTTTTAGTCATGTAGGGAAGCTACCCATGTGTCTATGGGTAATTTTAATTTCTTTTACCTAGACTCTTTGGTCTTCTCATCTTATATTAGGCCAAAAATGGAGGAAGAGTTCTACAGATCAAGATTCTTCAGGTCAGGACCTGTATGGATGTGTCCTGGGAAGCAAGAGTGGGTCCTTTATGAGAATGCTTCCAAGAGTCCATGCACTGAATTGCTGACTTTTCTTAAAAGATGCATTGATGTAAATCAGCCAGAGCTGATTTGATGCCTTCTTGATGCCTTCACATAATATGTTTTTTACAAGAACATGTGATTTCTGGCAGAGCCACTTGTGCACTGACGGCCCTTGTATACTTACTCCTTGCAACAGGCCTCACAAGGAGAAAGTAACCCATCTGAGTGTTTGTATTTATTCTCTCTCCTCTGGAGCATGTGCATCTTCTGTGCCCTGCTTAAGAAAATTGTAGTCTAAGATAGTATCAGGTCTTATAAAAATTAAACTCCTACATGAACCTCAATCCATAAATAGGAAACACACTCTGGCTGGTATGTTGGTGATGATATTAATACAATTACCTGGTCACTGAATGTACCTGGCACTGTACCAAGCCCTGTCCTAGACTGTGCTACATTTACTCGATGGGTATCTATGAGAGACGTTGCAGTCACCCTATCTTCCAGACAAAGACCCCAAGGGCCAAGGTAACATAGCAAGTTAAGACAGATCATTGAATATTAAGCAAAAAGATCCAAGATTTGTGAGTCTAGATACTGGTCTCAGAGAAATGGGTCATAGCAAGGGAAACTAAGAAACTAATGAAGAGCAGGGCAGAAGAAAGTGGCACAAGTTAGCAACAGGAACTTGGCAGCACTGTGTAGTCGGGGCCAGGCCTTGCAGCAAGGAAAGACTGCACTGTGTCCAGCTGCCTGCACTGCTGACCACCTTGCTGGGCGGTCTCCCCTGGCAGTCTCTTCACTGAACCCTACAATCTGTAGAAAGAAGTTGTTTTTCCTTATGGCCAGTTTCAAGTCAAATATGGCATTGATTTGGCCACACATGAGAAGCCTGTAATAATTAGTTCTATTCTGTGCTTACCCCTGGGGGGGTTAACTGAAACAGAAGATTTGATTCTAACACTGAGGGTCGAGTGATATTGGGGCAGCAGAGTCAAGATTCCCTGTGATGTATCCTGTGTGAACAGAGCACACTACAACCTCCTCCTTAGCTCCCTTACTATCCTACTCTGTCCCACCTGCCCTCTTGCACAGTGTCCACAGGGAGGCCAATAATTATTTACATTCCACAGATTGTTTTTTTAAAAAGACACGCAATGTGACTTTCTGCCCATAGAGCCACTCAGCTTGGTCTCTTAAAGCTGAAATCCAGTCTGAACCCACTGAAACCAATCAGGCATTTATACACAGGAGGCCAACTGTGGCCTCTTGTCTGTAGGGGAGAAGAGGTCTGGGGATCTTTTGGAAGGCCCCTCAGTTCTGTTGGTTATTCAGTGTCTCTTGCAAAGCAAGTTTGGGTGTGCTAAGTATAAGTAAATTGGAAACACATGGATTACATTTCTATCATGATCACATATGAGTTTCAGAATGATAAAGAGTGAAGAATTCAGGTTTTAAAGAGTCCAGAATACTTTGCGAGTAGTTTAGAGCTTTGCAAGTGACATTTGGCTACCTCCTTCTGTCCCACATTTGGGGACTGTTTGGTTAGGTGACAGACCTGTTTAGTGCCCTCACTGCTTGTTCAAACTGCTAAGCTCCGGAAGATATCTGTGGACAGGTTCATGTGTTCTCATTTTGCTCAGACTGAAAAAAAGGTGGAATTTCTAAGAAGGGCGTGCTCTTTCTTGGAGGATTGTTACCCATTGGAAACTTCTAAATAGAGGAGAAAAAAATTGGCACACTTGAGCTTTAGTGTCACCGATAGGTTATTGGATATAGATTTGCCATTTCCTGGTCCTGCAGATGGAGCCCAAGCCCTTGAGTACACTAAGTACATGCCTGACCTCTGAGTGGCATCCTCATCACTGAGACATTTTTATCTCATATTATTTCTCTCAATGTTGGTGACATTGCCATCTTAATGAAATAAGAGGCATGTCTTACAAAGGATATTATATACTGTATATTATTTATACATTACATAAACATTTATGAATATGTGCACTCAGGTATATAGTGTGTACTTATAATCTACTGTATAGGAAGTACATAGGAAAAAGGGTAGACACTGGCAGAACTAGCTCACTTAGCATTGTAGTAGAAGCCAGAGTTTAAAAAAGGCATCCCCATGGAAAATAATACTGAGCTAACTCTTAAAAATGCAAGTCGAAGGTAGCCAAGGAAAGGGAAGATTCAGTTGGGGAGAAAATGGTTCACTTGGGAAATTCCAAGTTGTTCGGTAGGGGTGGGGCCTAGCCTATTATGTGCAATGAAAAGTGACGGAGCCAAGGATTGAAGAAATGATAATATATGCAATTAGACCAGACAGATCAGAGAGCATCTCATACATCATGGGAACTTGAAGGAGTCAAGTTTAGGAAGATAATAGAATCAGATTTGAGCATTCAAAGGTTATTATTCAAGACACTGGAAAGGTAGACTGTCTGAGCAGGGATTGAGACTCACGAGGTGGAAGATAGTGTATGAGGCAGAGAAACAAGTTCAATCTAGTTTAATCACTGGTGCAATAATACCAGCCAGGAACTGGACTAACATGGTGGAAATTAGGAGAAACAAAAAGAGTGAATATCGTACACTGTGACCTGGAGGAATGCTATGAAGTAGATGAACAATTCAATAATAGTATCCTGAGACAGGATCTCAGAACAAGAGCAGCCCTTGGGACGAAGGATGGAAGTTACGTATTGGACATGTTGACTGGAGACCAGCTCAAGTACCCAGGGTGGAATTCAAGAGGAAGGGGGTGTCACTCAACAGCTCAATGACTGTCAGTACACCTGGCGTGGATAAGCTGACCCCGGGAGATACAGGGGTGACAGGAGTACAGGAAAGGATCTAGGAGAGGAGGAAGAACCCCCGGCAGAATTAGAGCTCGTGCCTGAGCCCAGGCTTTTGAACTCAAACTTCCACTATCCCAGGAAGCAGTAGAAGAAATCCATGTCTTTATGGTCTTTATCCACCTTGTATCAGTGAAGATGTAGCCTTATCTGGTTAATGAGATGGCCCTCATTTTCCGATGTAATACTTGAGTCTCAGAAAGACTCAAATTCACGTGGTCAGTAAACGTCCAAATTATAATTACCTCAGCTGGACTGACTGCAAAGTCTGTGCTCACCTTACTTCATCATGTTCATTGTTTGGAAGATGAGGCATGGCTTTATCTTCCTGTTCACAGACGAGGCAGACATCTTAATAGCTCATTGCAACTGAATCTGAAAAGGGCAAAACTAGAGGTGAATGCTAAGAGCCCACATTCGTAAACAAATTTCTCTGTGCTCTTTTTTTGTACTGGGCAGTGATCTGGGAGTTGGCAGGAATGTGTCTAAATGGTTTTTCTCTAGTAAGATGATAGTACAGACCATTTGGAAGGAGAGATGAGCCACCACGGAAATACCCAGCCCCACACATGCCTGCGGCTACCCTCTAAAAATCCTGACCTGGTTGGAGACATTCAAAACAAAACCTCCTGTTCTCTCCCAGGACAACTGGCGCCGGGAGCCTGCCTCTTGGCCCTGCCAGAGGCTTAGGCCAGGCCAGCCCCAGAATGACAGGGGGAGGTAGAACAGATGGAGTTGGAACAGCTCCCTGCACTGAGCCAGTTATTTCTTCCAGAACGAGGTGTGAGCAGGCATCTGAGCTTTGTCATGCAGGGAAACTCAGCGGATGGGAGCAGAACCTTAGATGGAACTTAGTCGGTGGCAGCCGCTGCTGGAGCCAAAATGAGCACAGACATGCAGAGCAGCAAAAGCTCATGGAAAGCGCCTTCGAACCCTAATCCACTGATCTGGGGCAGTTTGACTGACCTCTTTGTGCTTTTGCCTCCCACTGTCCTCTGGCTAAGTATGTTTGACTTTTCATATTGTCAAGAAAGTCTAAGTCTGAATGCATGTGTGTACTCACAAGCCACATGACACTGAGTGATTCCCAAACCCATCCTGACCTCCAGCTCCCACTAGAGGGTAAACCTTAAAGGGTCTCTTGTCATGGCTTGGCTCTTTAGCCTAACCTCCCATATATTCTTGTGCTTGAGACAGTAGTTTGAGCTCAGTGTATAGCCAATGAACATTTGATGAATATTCAGCTAATGTAAGATATTGGGAATGACCATTACATATAACCCTAGAAGTTAGTAGTAAAAAAAAAAAAAAAATTCTCAGACTTGGCCACATACAAGCAAAGTGATACAACACACCTCCAGAGACAGCCCAAGAGTCACACAAAACTCTAGGACAGTATGTTGAAATAACTTGTTGGAGAATTCTCACTGACTAGCTGAAATAGAATCTCCCAACTTCTTAGAATCTTAGAAAAATCTTAAAGACAAGATTTAAGCACTCTGGGACAGTCTACTTGGATTGTAGATGAGTGAAATAAACACTATAGAGAGAAATTACTTGGATCCTGACATTACTTCTCTTTCCTGTTTGACTCCTTACCGTTAAGATTTTCTCATTTGTGAACTTAAGTATAATAATAGAATTTCTCTCATTGGGTGGTCACAAGTAATAAATCTGTTAATTATGTAAAGAGCTTAAAACAGCTTGATAAATACACAATCATTTTTAGAAATTACTATCATATTATTATTTGTTATTTATTTTATAATTATCTGACATAGAAGATCGTTTCACTGAAGTTTTTCTCAAGCATAGCTTTTTAAAAGTTGAATTTGGGGCAAGCACTAGGATCTATATACAGAGCTATACAAATCCTTTAACCATATGAGCTTTACTTAAAGCAGAATGCAGAACTCTGAGCCCATACTAACTCATAACTCAATAATTCTAAGTCCTGTCTCCCTGAAATACTTCCCTCTCCCCCTAAGCTACCATGTCACCACAGACAGAGCCCTGTCATTCTGTCACCACCTCTGAGAGGTGCCTGTTCTTCTCTTGGATGCTTAGTTTTGCCTGCTTTTGGCTTCCCACTCGATTTCTTTACAACCTATTGTAGTGTTTGCCATTCCTGGGTATCATTTTAGGGATATGCATCATTGTTGTTATGATCATCATCACTATTATTATTTTCCACTTTTTTTTTTTTTGAGACAAGTCCTATAGTTCAGGCTCGCCTTGAACTCGCCTTGTAGCCCAGGCAGACCTCTTGCCTCTGCCAGCTGAGTGCTGAGATTACAGGTGTGAGCCAACATGCCCAGCATTGTGGTATGTGGTTATCAGTGTTGTGCTTACAGGCATAAACCACCACACCCAGCAATGTGGTACATGGATACTGGAGATCGAACTCAGGATCTTGCACTTGCCAGGCAAATGCTGGAACCACCGAGCTAAATCTCCAGTCCTGCACTATTATTTTTATAACACTGTTGTTGATTTCAGTTCCTGACATATAATCTAAGAATGTCTAAGTACAATTTAAGAAATACAAAAATGAATACTCATAAACCCACTACCCATCCTATGGGAGAGGATATTGCTAGTATCTTTTCACTACACTACTTATTTCCTAATTTGTTATTGGTTAATATAGGACCTTGGAATTCCATATGAATTTTAGAATCAGGTGGTTAATTTCTACAAAGAACCTATGAGTGAAGCACTGACATCTTAAAAATACTATCTTCTGACCTATGATAGCCAAAGCATTTCTAGGCAACAAAGACATGTCAGGGTATTACAGTCCCCAACTTGAAACTACAAAGCTATTGTGATACAAACAACTAGGTACTGGCAAAGAAACAGACCCAAGGACCAATAGAACAGATTAGAAGATGCAGAAACAATTTCAGACATACTAAGCCACCTCATCTTTGACAAAAGAGCCAAACACCTTCAGTGGAGAAAAGATAGCCTATTTAATAAATGGTGCTGGAAAAACTGGGTTTTACCCTGCCAAAGATCAAACTGTATTTTTCACCATGTGCTAAACTAAAATTGAAGTGGATCAAAGATCTACATATTAAAACAGAAACACTAAACCTGAGGAAAGGTGGGTTAAGTAGAACCCTTAAAAATAATGGCATAGGAAAAGACTTTCATCACAAACTATAGTGACATGGGAACTAGAAGAAAGAATCAACAACTGAGATATCATCTTATTAAAAAGCTACTGCACAACAAGAGAAACAACCAACAGAGCCAATGGACAACCTACAATGTGGGGAAGAAATTTTTACCAGTGGTCCTTCAAACAAAGGGTTATTAAGAATATATAAAGAACTTAAAAGAAATTAGATCCCTTCCAAATTTAAAGAGCCAATTCACAAGTGAGCATCTGAGTGAACTGAAGTTGTTCAGATGAAAAAATAGAAGCAGCAAATAAACATATGAATAAATGTTCAATATCACTGTTTATTTGAGAGATGCAGATGAAAACAACACTGAGATCTCATCTCACTCCAAAAAGAATGGCTGCTGTCAAGAAATCAACCAATAACAAATGCTGGCAGGACTCTGGGGAAAATGAATCTTTCTCCACTGTTAGTAGGAATGTAGACCAGTGCAACTGCTGTGGAGATCAGTATGGAAATTCTTCAGAAGACTAAGATTAGATGTCTTATCTGACCCTGCTATTTCCCTGCTAGGTATATTGATGAAAGAATTAAAAGCATCATACCACAGCAACATATGTGCACATATAGGGATACATTTGTAACAGCTAAATCTTGGAAATAGCCCAAATGCCTATCAACTGGTGACTGGATAACCAGTTGATAGTATTTTTAAGACTGGATAAGAGGGGCTGGGGAGTTAGCTCAGTGGTTCTGGTGCCTGTCTTGCAAGCGCAAGGACGCGGGATCGATCCCCGGTAACCACATATCATACTGGATGTGGAGACTCACACCCAGCAGCAACCAGTACCATATAACCACAGTGCCGGGCATGGTGGCTCACGCCTGTAATCCCAGCACTCGGGAGGCAGAGGCAGGAGGATTGCTGTGATGTGAGTTTGAGGCTGAGCTCAGGGCCAGCCTAAACCACAAAGCGAGATCCTATTTAAAAAACAAAAACAAAAAAAACCCTAAAAAATAAAAACTGGATAAGAAAGTTGTGATTTTTTTAAATAAAATGGGCTCAGTAATAAAGATAACACTGAGACATTTATAGTTGAAGGGATGCATCTTGAGGCCATACTCTTACGTGAAATCAATAATGCCAAATCATTTCTCTGGTATGAGAAACTGAAGGTATAAATAAAGACCAAAATATATAATAGTTATTATTAAATAGGAAGAAGTGTTCAAAGGGAAAGGGAAACTAGGGAGGGGGGCAGGTGAATAGAAAGAAGGAAAAGTAAAAATGAAGATAAGGAAAAATAGAGACAAAGCTAATGTATATGGAGAGAAGGATAGAAGGGAGGGCAGGTAAATGGGAATAAATAAGAATCAAGATGTATCATGCACAGGCACAAACTGTCAATGATGAGTGTGATCATAAGTTGTACCTAAACTATACCAATAAACTCAGTTTTTAAAGTCCTGCCTTCAGATTCACAAGTGTCTTAGTCTGCTGCTGTTGCTAAGACACTCTTCCTGGCACTCACAACATGAAGGACAGAAGAGTGAACTTGACTCATGGCTTCAGAGGATTCAGTCCAAAGTCGGCTGACTCCCTGGCAAGAACATCACATTGAAAGTTGTTGTGAAACCTACATCATGCTGAAAAGGTGCTCAGTCCATGCTGCCCTGAAACCAGATCAGAGAAGTATACTGGAGAAGAAGAGGCAAGGGCCAACCATAGACCACAAGGCCATGCTTCCATGACCCACTCAAATATATCCAGAGCAGTAGGCTTTATTACTCCCCTGGGGAGATCCCTAAGCTAGTCCAGCTGACACCCCTCTTTCAGCATCACACAGAACGCAGCTTTTTCCTTATATGTAGTTTGATTTAAATTTTCTTTAAAACATTTTATAGTTTTCATAGTAAAAGTTTTTATTTCTCTTGTTAAATTCCCATATACCTTCTTTTTGATAATGTTGTAAGTGGAATTGCTCTCTTAATTTCATTTTCAAATTATATTTTTGCCAGCATGTGGAAATAAAATCAATTTTTATTTTTAAAAAAATACTGATTTCTTATTTAAATTTGTTTACTGTTTCAGCTGTCTGAGGTTATTTTGATTCTTGATTGGGACATGCCCCATCATTAGCAATCCTTCCAAGCTTTAACATCTGAAGACATGATACACTTTCCTTCTATATTGTCACTGAGGAGGGTGACTTAAATAAGACCAAGGGCAAATCTGAGAGCTCCTTCTGGCTCCAGTTACATTGAGACATGGTTGCTCAGTCACTTGAGTGTCGCATCATGCAGATCTCAGTTTCAGGAGAATGAACGTTTATTTGGTATTTGACATAGAATAAACTGTCTCACTGTGGTGTGATCGGCTCTCTCCTTTTGGATCATAGAGCAGCCTCTCAGCCAAGACAGCCATCAGCCTGGACTTCTCAAGAAAATATTTTCAAATATTTAGGTTTGCTGCAAAGGATTAAAGAATACATAAATATACAAATGTGTATTCTCTAACTCTGTCTTCCACAAAACAAACTGTTCCTCGTTTCCTTTAAGAGCACAGAGTTTGGGGAAGATTGGCCGTCCTCTTTGTTCCCTGACTTCACTTGGAATGTCTGATGGGAAGCATGTGCCCTGCCAGATGAAGGCACGGAAAGGCATCCGCTCAGAACCAGCTATGGACAGGGCCAGCAGACAGCCGCTGTGCTCTAGTGCAGGCTCCCTGAGGGTTCACAGCACACTTCCTGC
>PVIR01040639.1:0-13237 GCA_004026965.1 Petromus typicus | reverse complement strand
CCTGGTTGGCTGGACTGAATATATTTAACTGATGCTCTCTTAGCTGTCTGCATGGTGAAGTCTGTGGCCATGTACCAGGGTTTCTGTTTCCCGGATGTTTGAGATTCCCCTAAAGTCACTAACCATGACGACTGCGCTTCTTCCCTGAGGATCAGGGAAAAGGGGGGAGGTTTCTCTCACTGCAGTTCTCCAAATGCAAGTGTGAAAATGGGAAATCAGGGCCACCCAATAGCAGCATTAAAGAAACACCTCACTTTTACTTCAGGAAGAGGAAGTTAAGTATTGCACTAAATGTCACACCAGGATTCTGGCTCACATCACCCTCACTGGAAGACCCGGGCACCTCACCACTGTGCTACAGTGCACTGGGTTTCCACTGCCAATGACAACGTGCAAGTAAACATTTAACCCACTAGGGCGGGGAGGAAGAACTCTTGAGTTTCAGTGCTTGCTACTTTCTTGGTGTAAATAATTCCCCAAGGACAGTTTCAAGATATCAACTCTTCACTGATTGGCTCATAAAATTCCCAAACACTTTATAACCCACCCCCAATAACTACCTGCTGCACACCAGTGGTGAGGGGCCGAGCCAAGTCCAAGAGCAGTTCTGGGCGACGGTAGGCTGCCTCCCAGTGTCCTCCCTCACACCGGCTTTGAGGCAATGGCCCAGGGCTCTGACACCATTTCAGAGCAAGCAGAACACTTGGTGTTCCCCCGAGATGCTGGGCAGAAGTGATCAGAGTAACGGCTTGACCTCTGGCCCGAGGGGTGTTAATGGGGCCACTTAGGAAGTATCATCACTGCAGTCTCTCATTGATTCACTTTCTGAGAGACCACAAGCACCAGGCGACTTCTCCTCCAGCCAGTGAGAGTTTCAAAGGCTCCTCCTGAGGACACCGGGCCAAGACTGCCATCGCTGGAGCCGAGGGAGTGTCATTCCACAAAGTCAGGTCCAGAGCTGGGTCAGAAACAGAGAGACACGAGTCCATAGTCGGCGTCTCACTGGGCACTTCAGGAGGTCACAGCAGCTCTGATGGGGATCGGGCTAGACTGAGTGGAACTGGAGCAAGTGTCCGAGAAGACGAGGACTCCCCCCCTCCTCCCCCCCGCCAGAAGCCCGAGCAGGCGGGTTCTCTCTCACCTTGGAGCAGGGAGCCCTGGGAACTCCTACCAGAACAACCCTTATTCCTTTGCGGTGTGTGGACTATCCATAGTCCCAAAAGACCAGGCTCACTCACTCTCAGCCCACCATTTCTGTAGCTACCCCCTCCTCCACCAGACGCCCAGCCTAGAGGCCCCTGTGGGAGGCTGAGTCAGGCTCTGCACACGAGTTAGGCAGGGCACCCACTCCAGCCGAGCGGAGGCCAATCGGGCCGCTCTTGTGTGCCCGCCCTACGAAGCAGGACGTTTCTTTTCACATCTTTGGGTTTTCTCAGAGTCTGTCCCAGAGTCCTCACGTGCTGACCCAGTTCGACTGTGTCGAATTCGTATTATTGCTTCCAGTGTTGAAACTGTAAGACCTGCGCGCCTCTGAGCCAATTCCCTTTTTTCTTTTTCAGTCTTAGACGTCTTATGCGGGATATTGGAAGCTGAGGGCTCTGCGCTCCATTTTCAGTAGGTTCCTGTTGGTGAAGATATAATATGCTCTTGGTGCATGAGCTTGATACTATCCACAAACTCCATCCTGTCACTGCACTGTGCTCAGTGTGCTGGGTAGTGACCCTATAGGGAGATCAAAGATCTGTGTGAGGCCTAAGCTATTAAGATCTGCTGAAATGGCCCTGACGTTTTGGGAATTTTAAGCTTTGGACCTCAAATGTGGTCTCATCATCTCTTCTACATTCTCTATATGTGATCTTCTTATTTATTATTATTGTTATTTTTTTGAGACAGGGTCTTGCTTTTTGTAGTTCATGCTGGCCCTGAGATCAGCCTTGAACTCACAGCAATCCTCCTGCCTCTGCCTCCCAAGTGCTGGGATTACAGGCATGAGCCATCACACCCGGCACTGTGGTATGTGTTACTGATTGCTGGTGGACGAGAGTCTCCTTATGCCTGGTATAGTTGTATGTGGTTACCGGGGATCGAACCCGGGTCCTTGCACTTGCAAGGCAGGCACCGGAACCACTGAGCTAAATCCCTGGCCCTTACTTATTATTTTTAAAATTCTGGAGAGATAGTGAAGCTAGCATTGAAACTAGCATTTCTAAATTGGGTCTGGAATATGTAAGAACCAGTGAGAAGCTATTAAGATGGATTTTAAGTAATAAAAATCAGTAAAACGAATGGATCAAAAAATTGATGTATAAATAGGGCAGAGTAATTTTTAGCAAGGAAAGGATATAAAGTATTTAAGATTAAAACAGTGGAACAAGCGATCTCCCAGGCCAAGCACTGAACCACTGTTGTGATGAGAATTTTGCCTGCGTCTAAAAGAGGGTCCCTTTCCCCCTCTCCAATGAGGGTGGGATCCATGCTTCAATCCGGAGTGCAGAGGGGAACCTGGTAGGTGTCAGGTAGCATTTTTTTCTTGCTAACACTTTATTTGACATATTTCAAATTACAGAAAAATTAAGCAACAGAACAATGAACACCCACCTCTCCTTTATCTAAATTCACTAGTTGTCAGCATTCTGCCACATTTGTGCTTCCTTTATACAGAGGCAGATTGACATTTTCTAAACTACATGAAAAGAAGTTGCAGATGTTATGACATTTCATGCATAAATCATTCTGTATACATTTCTTATGAAAAATTACATCCTGCTACATGTCTAATACTATTCTTTTATTGCATGAAAGTCAACAATGCTCAGTATATTCCAATATACCATCTCTATTCAAATTTTCCTACTTTGCCTAAAAATGTCTTTTATTAGTTTTTATTTTTAAAACATTTTTAAATCTAGGATCCAGTCAAAGTTTATGCATTGTGTTTTCTTATGAGGTCTCTCAAGTCTTTTAAATAAAAACAGAATGTGGTCCCCTCACCATGAGACATTGTTGACACTGCACCAGTGTCAGACAGAAGGTCTGGCAGTCTTTCTCCTTGTTCCTCTTAGGTTCTGCTTAGACGCATTGGCTGGAGCGCACCAGTGACCTCATATTCCACTGCAACAGAAACCACTGAGGTCAGCTATTCATACTGTCGTGAAGTTCCGTCACTTGGTCAACATGATGGTGAAAGATCTTTCATTGTCGAGGTTACTCTCCTCTTCTAATGGGTAACAAGATACTCTGAGAATGTGTCAGTGTCTTGTTTTCCAACAATCTTTCACTCAGTAGTTTCAGCAGCTGTTCATGGCACTTCCTGAATCAATTAACATGTTAAAGATGGAAAAATAGTCTGTCTCCCTTCCTTATTCCTCTTTCTTGATGATTTTTCATGAAGGTCTTCCCCTCCTTTTTCCTTTTTGACCATTGACTCATTTTTATTGCTTTGGTTGACACAGCCCCACTAATCTTTGAGCTTTTCCTTTCCCATAATAGAAAATGTCTCAGCGTCACCTTTCACTTCCCGTCCCAGAGCTGGAGAGATTCACGTCCCAAAGACTCCAAGAAACAGGGAACTGAGTTCCATATGTGGTCATTGCTTTGAGGTATCATTCCTTCTGGAAATCTTTATACATGGAGCTACCAAAAATTAAATGACTAATTCATGATGATATAGTAATTCAAATTAAAACAATCCCAAACTTCAATCCCCCTATTCGCATATATTCATTTCCCTGCTCCATGATGAAAATCATGTTTCCAACATAAAACTTATGCTACCTTTACAATGAGCAAAAGCTACTTCCAGGAATACAGTACACAATAACACTATCAAGAATAAACCTGTTCAGTAAAGTTCAAAATTTCCTTAAAATTCTATTTGTCTTAAGATTTATTCTACTAAAAATATACAGTATAGTATTTTCAATAGTTACTTGGACTGACTCATTTTTTTCCCCTGTGTGGCTCTGTTATCTATGTAGGTAAAGTACATTTCTTTCCATATTCATTGTGTCTAACTTTGAAATTTACAAAAGCCTTTCCCAAGCCATTTTGTTTGATCCTAAGATTTTGAAAACCTTGAGAAGGATAAAGACAGCTCTACTGATGTAGAACAGTTTGAAAGATAGTTTTCATAATCTGGAAAATGTGGGAGTAGCCGTAATTTTATGCATGAAGTACCTTGTCTGATGCTGTTAGAGATCTTGAGCAGAATATTTCATGTAGAAGATTTTCAGCACTGATTGAGGGTATCTTGTAACAACTTTGTAATTCGTATTTAGGAAGGGAAGTACAAAGCTGTCACATAAAATTGGCTTTGCTTTCTGCCTATAACTTGGATATAAGAAGTGTTGAGATGAAAATGGGGCTATCTGAACCCACAAAGCATTACACTCGGATGGTATTGTTCACTTCCTAACTTTACGATTTCTTCTTGCTTTTATTTTTCTTTTTATTCAGAAAGTAACCTGAACTCTCTGCAGTTTCCACAATAGCTTTGGGGTCCAGCAATTTTCCAGAACAGGTTCCCTGCTAGGAACTTTTCCTTTGAAAGCCAAAGCACTCTGTCTAAGCGAGGCTGAATTATGGGAGCCGTTGCTTGGAGAGTGCGGAACAATTCGTTCAGCCCCATTGTTGACCCACAGAAAGATGTTTGGAAAAATAAAGACCATTATTCACCAGTGAGCTAAAACTGCTTCACAAGGAGTCAAGTTGGCCCCCGGTCAGCACGATTCTCGAAGCAGAAAGACGACGCACCTTGTCCACAGATGAAGTTGGCTCATCAACCCGAGGGGCAAACAGCAACAGTTCACCAGCTTCCCTATTGATTTGAGAATCACCTTCCAGAAGAATGAAGGTGAAAGTGCTTCTGCCTCTCTGGGCCACAAACCACTTTCTCTCAGGGGCAGGAAGGAAGAAAGAATACCCTGTCTTTGTCCAGCTCAGAACTGTCCTCAGAAACCCTGCTAAAAATGCACAGGGTTAGCGAAGGAGAGGAACAGTGACTCAGGATTTTTCATGATGGACACGAAGTAGCCACCTCTGGGACATTTCCTTTGATTAAGTCCGAGCTCAGGAGTGACTGGACACAGTTATCTTTTGAAGGGCACAATGCCCAAAGCTGGTGAACTGCTCCAGGCCTTAGGTTTTCTCTAGGGTAGATTCGAAAATAAGGCTGACACCAGAGCCTGTAGTAAGTGTGAATGAGCAGATCACAGGATATTAATAAAGGGGAAAGGAGAATTTTACATTTTTAAATCAACCAATAGTTGTAAACAATTACATGCATATGTTGCCGATGTACAGCTTCAAACATGAGTTTAAGTCTGTGGTCTCACTGTTTGTTTTATATTTTCTTATCTGTTTATTATTATCTTTTTGGCCTGTTTAAGTAATTTTTAGGGTTTATTTCCACCATTGGCATATTAGCCATATCCATTTGTTTTATATTTTTAAATTTTAAGTATTTTATACTTGTCTATAAGCTATCTTGGCTCTTTTACTCTGTTTGGTTTTTTTTAACCTTCATATGTTATTTTTGTCTAAATCCTTATATACATTTAAAATATACGTTTAAAATACCTGCTTTCATGTTCTTTTATACTAATCTCTCATCTCTGTCTTTCCAAGTCTATTTTCACTGACTGACAATGTTGTACGGGTAACTTTTTTGCTTCTCGGAAGGTCAGATAAGGTTGTTTTTAGCTCTTATAAGGCTGCCCGTGCTGGTCTTAAACTCCTGGGGTCAAGAGACTCTCCTGCCTCAGGCTCCTGAGTCTAGTTGCTGGGCTGCAAGACTGATCAGGAAGGTGTTTTCTTCTTGTGGTGGGATGTAGAGTAGGATGCTTCCCAATCCCTTGGGTGTTCTGGGTCGTATGAAGGTCACAAGCCCTTGATCACACTGTCTGGCTTCAGGAAGGTCCCGTCCAAAGCATGCGCATCTTGTGCTCATCAGACACATGGGCACCTGGGCCGGTGCAGAGAGCTCTTTCCACCTCTGCTGCCTCTGTGGAATGCTGCTTCATAGTTTTAAGCGATACCAGGCTTCTCAAACTCCAGGCTCCGTCTCCTCAGTTCAAAGAGACTTGGTCTGCTTAGGGTCTGCTTCCTGCTTCACCAGCCAAATATGCCTCCAGCGAGGAAGCTGGGGCGGTAAGAGGACACACTGCTTTGGATTTCCTTCTCACAGGCACAATGCTCTTCGCCTTTTATTTCCTATACCAAAAGAGATTTGTTAATACATTTTTTAGTTGTTAAAGGAAGGTAAATCCAGCTTCTTTTCTATCATCTTTAGAAGTAGAATCTGATCATTCATGCTTAACGTTTATTCAACAAACATTTTACTCAACAGCTACTTTGTGTCATGCATTCTGCTTCCCCTGGGAAGTAAGTGGCCAGTGGTATTTACAGAGGTGCACAGCCTATGTAAGTAGAGGCAAGAGTCTAGGTTATGACCACTCCATATTAAGAAATATTGTGCTTTCGGTGGACAGAAGAAAGACTGCCCAAATCAGAGATCTGAAGAAGCACTGTACAGCCTGGTGGTTTCCAGTCCCGTCAGAGATTCGCCACTAATTTAGAGTCCTGTCCTCACCCCCAGACAGCTCAGCAGCCCTCCCCTCCTTGTTAGTCCGTGTTTGAGGTCTGATCACATTCCTCATGGGGCTAGATGCCTCTCAGTTCTCCTCTCCCTCCTCCTCCCGTCGTGGGCCCTTCCTTTTTTTGCAAAAGGTCTGTCGGCTACTTCTTACTCTCTATCTTTTATTTTCTTCTTTATTTCTGTTTTGAATTTCTTTTATAAGAGAAACGATGATCTTGAAGTTTCTGTGTCTGATTTATTTCACTTCACATTACGACTTCAAGGTGAATCTGTTTTCCTACAAATGTCTCAAATTTATCCAGTTTTAGATTAACAGAAAAATTGACCAGAAAATCCAGAGTTTTCTCATCTCTCCCCTGCTCCTTACAATATGTCCTCACTGCTTTTCCTTTGTTCGAACACTCTAGTCATTCATTCATTCATTCATTCATTTATTCATTCATTTTTCTGATACCGGAAATTGAACTCAGGACCTTACACTTGTCAGACAGAGGTGGCGCCACTGAGCTACATCCCCTCCACCCCCTTCATTTTAAAGTGTACAGTTCAGTATTGTCAACTCCACTGTTGGGCCTGTATACTCTTTAGGTGTTTTTAAAGGCCAAGAGGAAAGGAGTCTTTGAGTCAAGGCAAAACCAGCTGCACCTTCCCCGGAACCTCGAGCAAATGTCTTTTTGTGAAAGTCTCACTTCTTGTCTGACAACCCCCAGAGTCAGCCTGGCCTGGGCTGTGGCTCTGATTGCTCCCCTTCGCCTCCCAGGAAGCTCGATGAGGCCCATGTGAGCTCGCAGAGTAGCAGGGACTCTCCACAAATACACACTCCTTTCTGACCTTGGTGGGGAGCATCGATTTGTTCCCTTCCATTTTAGTAAATATTTTAAAGCACTGACTTGGATTTTAAATATCAGAGGCTTATTTCTGCCTTACATAAAACAAGTGAATTAATGGTTTAAAGCACTAAAAGATTCCACTCCTAAGTACTTGTTGAATACATCTTACTAACACTGTTGTAATTGTTTCCTGATGATATGTTTGGCTCTTCTGAGCACAGCAACTATCTGATGTAGCATGTTGGAAATTTTGACTACATTCTCAAACACTGGAGACTTTTGCAAAACTGGGAGTTATCTAGGAATAAATCACACTGGGCTGGGTTATTTTTCAATGAGTGTAGAAGATAAATTGGGTAGAAAGGGAGAGGACATAACCTGCATTTTAATGAATTGAGATTAACAGAAAAACACTGGATTGGAAATGTATTTATTGCCGTTTTTGAGTGACTGGTGCACAGCAGGTACTGTGCGAAGCTGTTGCACATGTTTCTCCTCTAAAACTCACAGCCGTCTTATGAGTTACATGCTGCTGTCATCCTGATTTAGCATGGCCAGGTTAAGGGAAGTTAACTAACATGCTCAAAGTGTTTTTTACTCTGTAGGTGACTGCAATTCTGAAGTGTTTAAAGCAGTTGTTGACAAGATTTGCACCAAGTAAAATTATCATCCTAATTATGTGGATTGATGAAATTTGGCCTCATTTTATTTTATCTGAGAAATGAAAATGTAAGACCATGTCCACAATCCTAATCCGATCACATTGTGGAGATGTTAAAAACCACCTGTTATGAGGTGCTTGCTTTACCGACACCTGACCAGCAGGGGCGCTAGTGCCGACCCAAAACCCGATTCCTCTAATAGGCAGGTTTGGCTGCCCATTGGCTGGCCCTTTCTCAGAACTGCGTCCCAGTTTGAAAGCCTAGAAATGCAATTCTTCTTGCTTCCTCTCTATCTTTCCCAGGTTGGACTAACACTGTGATCAGGGGAGTCTCTCCTGAACAATTCCTATTCCTTTTGTCCTTCATGGAAATTCCCTTCAATAAATCTCCACCTGTGATCCTCGTCTTGGTATCTACCTGAAAACTAGAACTGATACAACTTCTACCCTGAGGAGACTGAGAAAATATTTCAAAGAGTCCAGAAATCCCTCTGTTCAACAAGCTATTTCTTCGGTGTCTATGAACCATAGGTCCCACGTATATGAACTTCAACTTCCCAGTATGGATAATGCAACCACTTCAGCGCTTTACTGATGTATGCTACTTCCATTGCTAGGCATGTTTTCAACAAGTGAATTTTAAAAGAATGGTTCATAATAAAGGCGTTCATGCTTGAAAATGGCGGGAGACACTGAGCTGGATCCAGAGCGGCTACAGATCAGCGCTGACAGTGTCTGTCTCCGGCCTCAGACAAACCCGGGTGTAGGTCTGCACTCTGCTCCCTGCTAACTGGCTGGGCTCAGGCAGGTTGCACCATATCTCCATCTTTGTGTCCTCATCTTGGAAATGGAAACAGCAAAGACTTCTTTAGAGGATGGCTGTGAAAGTTAGAAGAGAAAATCGTATGTAAACTCATGTGCCTGAATCAGAGCAAGTGTTCAAGAAAGTTCATTGGAACTGTTAATATTACTCATCCTTAGTTCCATCTTGTATATTCATTTTCATACCTATGCCAGAGATTGTGTTTAGTGCATTTCATGGCCTTTGACTCTTCCCTCATTAGAAAGGGAACTAGAACTTCTGTTTTTCCTAAATTACATGGTTCATCCTTCTATAGAAATTGCATCCAGGGCTGGGGATTTAGCTCAAGTGGTACTGTACTTACTTTGCAAGAAACTGCATCTCATGTTTAATATGTGCCTTTGAGCTTAGACTTTTGCAGTCAACTGAATTTTCACTTAACTGTCCGGAATAATAATTCCCTCAGTGCTTTTTCTTTCTGTGTAATATCTTTTCACAACTAATTTGTTCCAGAAGTTCAGACTAGTGCCACAGAAGTAACAAGAAGAACTGAGAAAATCTGTCATCTATATAGCTCTATCTCAAATAGGTGCCTCTTTCAGGCAGATTTAGGAATTTGAGTTTTGAGGATAGGGTAGTTTTTGGAAGAATATAAATAGTTATTTATTACAATGCTGATTTTGAGTTGACAGCAAAAACTCTTGTGAGGTGGCTCATTAGTGAAGCAGGTGCTGAGACAGCTGATCTAAACAATGAATTAGGAATCCTCATTCTTGGTTTTTGTTAAGGTTGATCCAAAAGTTTTGCAATCTGCCTGATATACAAGACTGCACTGAGGAGAAGCTATTATCAGCACTGCTGCTACCTGAAGATAACAAAGTATATTAACTTTAGTGTCTTAGTTTATTTTTCTCATGTAAAATTAAATCAGGGAGATTTTTCCTAGCGTTGCCTTACCAACTCAACAGTGTCTACATTTATGTATCTGAGGCCATTTTGACCTTTCATTGTCTCCAAATGGTTATAGGAATTCCAATCATTCTTGTTACAGTCAAGGCAAGGAGAAAGAGGTACCAGTGGGGGACACAGGAGATCTTCAGATATTAATATAGGCAGACCCTTGGCTTAAATCTCTTTGGCTTGGATGGGGTCACGTGGTCACTACCTTGCAGCAAAGGAAGCTGGGAAATCAAGTATCTAGCTGGCCACCTTGCCACACAGGACAGATGAAGATTCTATGACTCAGCAAAAGTGGAAAAAGTATATTGGGAAGGCAGCCAACACTCTTTGCTCTCAGAAGCAGCCTGGGAAGGTAACCGGTAGTTATGACTTTGATCTACTCTCTTTCTCACTGTGGAAAGAATGACAGGAATATTGGATAGTGAATGTACTGGAAATCAAAACACATCACAATAAACTTCAAAGAGGTGTCCACGAAGTTCTCTCTCTTTAATATTTCACTATATTGAGACCTATTTGTGATAAAACTTACAAATCACGTCTTTAGTCATAAAGAAATTTTTGATGTAATCATGTAATAAAAATATGATTTACCTGTAATTACAGAACATAACAGAGACTCTTATGAAATTTCCAGATTTCTCTAGTGCAGTGTTTTATAGGTGGGGAAAAATAAATACTAGAGTCTGTTTGAGAGGCAGATGTAATTCATGAAACCTTGTTGTCCCTAAATTCATGAAGTTTTTTAGAAAAAGATTCAAATGATGTGAGGAGCTTAGCCAGGATATAAATAGATGTTGTAGTCCTGAGGTGTGCAATATAAAATAGGCCATGCCCCAGGAGTTCCTCAGGAAGATGCCTGCGTCGTGAACTTCTGGACCCTGATTCTGCAAAAATGATCCATCTTCAGAACTTGGCAAGACTGTGAAGTTGAACAAGTATCTGTTTGGGCTATTTCTCAAGTATATGGCATTGAATTACTTTTGTAAAAAAATACAATGGAAACGTCTGGTTTTTGTTTCATTAACATTTTAAATACTGCTTAAAGTTAACACTGGACTTGTCAAGGCTAAGATGAATGTCACTATTTTACTAATATCACACATTTATATTACTTTTGTAATTCCCCCCTTTTCTAATGTCTTTACACTGGCCCTCTTGGTTTCCTTTCAAAAATTAGTTGTACTTTCAAATTATGCTCTTCTTGGAAAACTTCCTGAAGTTAGAGAAAGTAAAAAGAGAAAATTTCCATTTGTGTAAGACCTTTCTGTATACTTACTTGTTTCCCCCCTAATGAGCACTTGCCGTAGCATCCCGGATGTATTTATATCTAAATGGCTCAAGGACCCAAAAAGTACAAGTGTCTCCCTCGGTCTTGGAGTGAGTAAAACCATGTTTTAATTTCACCTAAGGAATTTGGTGAAGCAGTCAGCTTGCAGGCTAATCTGAGAATGAGACTGAGTTTGGGGGAGGGGGTGAACTCGTAGAAGTTGAAAAAATAAGCTGTTTCATCATTCATCTCACTGTGTAGATCTGGTGCCTCACTGATTAAAAAAAACTGTTGTAATAAAAAAGGTCAGTGACATAAGTGCGGACATAGAGACAGTCAGAGATCAGAAACAAAGCTTGGGCTTTCTTCCCTTACACTAATGTGTTCCTCTACTTAACACAGAGGTCCAGACTGTGGAACTGAACTGCTGAAAACTCTGGTTTTGCGTTTTCAAATTTTCCGTGCATAGTTTCCATATTTTGAGGGTAGATCGAGGACTTAGAGCTATTTTAAAAGGAGGCTCCTGTTTCTTGCCGTTACCTGTCCCTTCCTTCCCTCCCTTTCTTAGAACCTCCCTCCTTTTCTTTGTGGCATTTGGGAGTGGAGTAGTTGCGCACGCGCACATGTGGGTTAGACAGACCTGGATCTGAACGCCGGGTCTGCTCCTCACAGATACAGGAATCTAGGCAGCTAGCTGTGTCTCGAATTCTCCACTGTTTAAACTGAAGGAAATATGCTTGCCTTACAGTATTATTTAGGATGGGAAGTTGCGATTGGGGCTGGCTATACAGTAATAGCTAGCTCTAAGACGTTTAGTGGCCTCTGTAACACAGGTTATTCCCCAGCCGTGTGTAGGCTGCTGCCACCTGTTAATGAATTCTTTTATAATGATCTTGGCAATGAAAGACTTCAACCTAGAAGTGACATATCTCACTTTTGCTCAAAAAGCTTAAAGCCCACTCCACGGTTTTATAGAAATGCTTGGCTTTATCATGCTGGGAAAACCCAATGTTCCTGTGTACCCTGCGTGGAAAAAGTGGAAGTGTGGGTGGACAGCACCAAACCAACATTACTTCACTTATTTCTTCCAATATATTCTCTTTGCTGCATACAGAATCCACTTCCTCTTCCCCAAGGGTTCCATTGCACCACAACTCCAAACTCAGAGTCCAGGATGAAGCATCATTTAGATCGAAATTTGATTTTTCTTGACCCAGAGTCCTGTGATATAAAGCTTACAAATGCTTAGTGTCCAATGCACAGCCAGGCCCTTGAGATGAGTAGCTACAATCACAGTTCAACATCAGAAGCAACTGAAGGATCTTATGATCTCCTAACACAAGCAACTCCTTATCATCAGGACATTTCTCTAGCTCAGGACATGAATTGTTTTTGCAATCTGATGGAATTCACGTCTTCTCTGAGTGCCGTTTTATATGGGGTGCTTCCTGTTCTCCCTCATTAATCAGCGGCCTGGTGTGTTTTAGGGGCCTCAGACTTCAGTTCAGTGTGGGGACCCAGTTGGCCCAGAAAAGGGGAATCTTAGGACTTGCACTGGGAAAGATGAATGTGGACAGTGAAACTCACTGCTTTATCTCTATCGGGGATAAAAGGAAAATCTGGATCTGTTGAAGGTCGTCTGGTCACCAGTGTGAGGCTCATCCAGAAATGGACACGCGAGCGGTGAGGCAGAGTCCTGCAATCTGAGCCCTTGAATTGGCCACGATTGGCACCTTGGGCATGATTGGCACCGTGGGCATGTTCATGATTTGGTTTGGACAAAGAAGAGCTCAGTGGGGCTGGTTCTCATCTCAACGCTCTCTGGACCCTTTGTTACTGTTGCCATGTGGATAACACAGATCAGCTTGCCGAGTAATGAGAGACCAACTGAGTAATGAGAGACCAACCGGCTCAAGGAGCTGAGCTAACCTGGAGGGGCCAGGCCCAGCCACTAACTACAGGCACAAGGAAAAGCCCAGCAAAGATCGTCCAAGCCTTGTGCTACAAGAACAACTTCCCAGCTCTATAATGAGCCAAATCCAAGATGGCCACTTGGATGGCCAAGATGGCCATCCATGAGAATTTGCCTGGTTTGTTATGTGACAAAAACTAACTGATG
>PVIR01040638.1:0-13382 GCA_004026965.1 Petromus typicus | reverse complement strand
ATATGTCCTGTATTAAATCTACTCCATTAAAAACTCTGACTATAACTCACTTCTGCTGAGACCTATTCCATGAAGCTTTCTCATTCCTGTTCAGGCAGAGCCTGTGTGCTTTTCCTCTCTGTTCTCATGTGCTTGATGCCTTACCCTGAACTTCTTTATGCCCATATCAGATCCATACATCTCACAGACACATTTCCTGATCCCTCAAGCCTTGCAAATTGTGGGTATTCAGTGGTAATGAATAACAATAAACCAAGTTGCCCTAAAAAGATAGGGCACCAATTAATATACACCTAACCTATTTTAAAATTATACTAAGCTTGACCATCTCTCACATGAATAAAAGTTTAGTAAAAATAGGTATAAAGGTTTTTATATTTTAAAAAACACCATTAAAAATGGGAGAGGTATAACTCTTTTCTTCCTATTTCTCTTTTACCTCCTTTTTCTTTATCACTTCCTTCATAGAAATTTTTCCTTTCCAAGGGGAAAAAATAAAACATTGCTGATTTCTTTCAGTGGAACACTTGGTATTTCCAAGTATAGGGTAAACAATAGCTTAAAAAAATCTATCTCTAATACACTAGTATTATTAGTAAATTTTGAGGAAATACCTTCATTTCTTAATAAATGTTATAATTCCTCTTCCCAATGCTTTTGCATGTACATGGTTTTATCATAATCTTTATTTTTTTATTTATTTTTTTTAAGGTTTTTTGAGACAGGGTCTCGCTTTGTGGTTCAGGCTGGCCCTGAGCTCAGCCTCCAACTCACATCACAATCCTCCTGCCTCTGCCTCCCGAGTGCTGGGATTACAGGCATGAGCCACCACGCCCGGCACTGTGGTACGTGGTACTGGTTGCTGCTGGGTGTGGGTCTCCACACCCAGTATTGTTATGTGGTTACCGGGGAATCGAACCCGGGTCCTTGCGCTTGCGAGACAGGCGCCGGAACCACTGAGCTAACTCCCTGGCCCTATCATAATCTTTATTAACAGCAAATTATGAAGTGTTTTGACTTTTCTGCATTGCATTAAACAGATTCCTTGGTTGCCTTCCCACCTGAACTATAGCAGTTACGGTAATACTAAAAAGCCTTAAACATTAATAAAATACTTGCCAGAAAAGCATGCTATTTCTATTATTTTTCTCATCTAGGGTCTGTTTTTAATAAAAGGTCTCCAGAAATATTTCTCTATCTCCCTTCGAATCCTTGAGGTGATGAAGTCTGAGATACTAGTAGGACAAGTGCTGCATCTCTTGCAGTGGGTCTCAGCTCTGCCCTGTGATCTGAGGGTGGGATGGAGATCCTCATTACAAGTTACCTGGGAACATTACCTCGTGGAGACAGATTTCACAGCACATCTTTTACTTTGCACGATGCAATGGGAGACTCCCCTGACTCTTGCTTGAGTGCATTACAGATTCAATTTGAGCTGTTCCCCATTGCTCTCGCTTATAATGCAATAGCCTGTAGCTTTCCTTTGTAGAGTGCCTCCAAGAGCAAAATTCAGCATCCAGCATACTTTACAAAGCTAAAAGAAAACCCCCCGTACTGTTAGAAAACCACACAGAGGCAATGGGAGAAAAAGTTTGCACAGCTAGCAGCAAGGAGCAACAAGGTAATTGTAAGCCAGATTTTAATGGACACATATTCAGATTGGACAAGCTTTCTGAGAGTCAGAAAAAATCATGAGGTGAAAAAAAGTTTGCTTCTTCTTTTTCATCACTTTCTCAGTATTTCACATCCCCTTCCCCATGCAGGGCACTCGGTCTTTTTTTTTTTTTAGGTTTTTGGAGACAGGGTCTCGCTTTGTGGTTCAGGCTGGCGCTGAGCTCAGCCTCAAACTCACATCACAGCAATCCTCCTGCCTCTGCCTCCCGAGTGCTGGGATTACAGGCGTGAGCCACCACACCCGGCACTGTGGTATGTGGTACGTGGTACTGGTTGCTGCTGGGTGTGGGTCTCCACACCCAGTATTGTTATGTGGTTACCGGGGAATCGAACCCGGGTCCTTGCGCTTTCGAGACAGGCACTGGAACCACTGAGCTAACTCCCCGGCCCCACTCGGTCTTTTTTTTAACAGATCTTTCTTGCATGAATAAGCTGGTAAGCCTATTCACACTTGATCAAACAGCTGCTTGCAGCCCCCATTGCAGGGAACTCCTTTCACGGGGTTCTGAAACAGGCAGTCGAGTTCCAGGAAAGAAGTGACTAATGGAGGAATTCCAGACATACCTGGGAGAGACATTCTGAGATGAAAAGCCCTTCAGAACAGTTAAACCATATCACTAAGGTAATTCACTCTTTCCCTGAGGTCATGACAGCCTCATCCCTATTTTCCACAGTAAGATACTGAAATTTTGAGATTTTATTTCCCCACACAGCTTGAAGAAAATTCCCAAATCATTTGAACAGTGATATCATATTATCCTTATGTTTTTTCAGTCCTAACATGTCTAAGCACTGTTTTCTGCCTTGGTCAGCCCAACACAGGACATAGGACTATCTGCTCCACAGTGAGCAGTCCACATAGGAGTCTGCCCAATTTTCTACTCTGACAAGTTAGAGACAGGATTGAAAATTGGCTAGAATCTATAGAGACCTCTAAGGAATACCCATAAGCCATGTTTTCATTTCTCATAAAGCCCTAAAATAAACGTTAAAGCATTTACTCTTCTGTTTCAAGGTGGTTTCAGAGAGAAAGTCTCTATGAAGCAAGTCATTTTCACCCTGCAATTTAACTTTAATTTAAAAGGAAGCACACATCCTCCCTAAGGCATATGAGGAATTAGCCAATAAAATGTTTAATGTTTAAAGAAAACCAATACTGCTATCACTAAAGCTAAAATAGCGATGCTGCTGTACCTATTGAAAACTTTCTATAACATCTACAGAAGAAGCTCTGAGCAGGAAGCAGAGGCAGATAATACATTTTCAACCAATCATTCATATTTACTGATTTCCTAAATGGCTTAGCTCAGAAAAAACAAACACCTTAATATGTAACACTAATATTTTGAGAGGAAGGAAGGAAGAGAAGAGAAGAAAAATCAGAAAAGGAAAATTCACAAGAGGTGATCAGACTCTTCTTCACAGGTTATGTGAAAATGTTTCTGTCATTCTCATTCTTCAAGGTATACTCACCCCTTTTCACATTTGTCTTCCTAGCCTCATCTTTTAAAATGGAACCCAATTGGAGATCAAATATATCTTGAAAAAATGTTTTCCGAATCTTGGAAATGAGGGAAAAGAAGGACTACAAATCCTAACATGCTCACAATGAACTGCTGTTTAATAGGTCTCTTCAGGGATAAGATTTCTAAGACTTGTTTTGACTTACAATTTATTATTGGCTAGTTTCCAAATGTTAACTTACATGTTAACTTTTATATTTCTATACATGGGCAGCAAAAATGATTTCCATTTAGTAGATATGATAAATTCAAAATAGCCAGACAAGGTGGTGCTTCCCTGTAATCCCATCACTCAGGAGGCTGAGGGAGGACGGTTCCCATGAGTTCAAGAGGCCAGCCTGGACTACACCATGACTTCAAGGCTGACCTGAACTACATAGCAAGAACTTGTTTCAAAAAAAAGCTCAGAATTACAGTTGTATTTGCACAAAAAATCAACTAGCAAACTTATATTATCATGCCTTTCCTTACAAAACATGTAAATGTGTGTTCCCCAAATACCTAATGCTTTACTATCCTGATAGCTTTCTATTAATTGAGTTATTAATATATAACATGTATTCAATGTTTATTTGTTTGTGAGTTATGTTATACATTTTAAAATACAAACAGTGGATGAATACCCATTGGTAAATTCATTGTTGCATGCTTTATAAAAGAAAATAATTAGAAACAAATCCAACATCTATCCCTAGGGAATAAATAACTAAGGCTACACAGGTTAATGGAATGCAGTAAATTAAAATGACATTTATCTGAAGTTATTAACATTAATTTGATAACTTGCTGATGAAAACAGATTTAGAACAGTTTGTGTGATAAGATTAATTTGTAGTGAAATTATGCAAACATATTTTCAGTGTGAACACATGTACAGAAAGATAACTGGCGAGATATTCACTGTGATTTTTGATAAGAAGCAGTTGTACATTCTTTTCATGGACATTTCCTTCTATTAAGAAAAAGTCACCATTGTTTAAAATTCTTAAAACAGCCTGAAGTTTACTTCTTAACCAATAGCTATTCTAGACCATCTGGTCAATAGCTAGTTTAGCGTCTAGATCCTTCTAGCCCATTGCTCCCATGCCTAGAAGCTTAGCTTCATCCTTGAGTCCTGATATCATCAATAACTTAAGAAGCAACTTCCCAAACTAACTCTAACAAGTGTAATGTGATTTTCTAATAGAATTTACAGAAGTTCTTCAATGGGTTGGACTCTAAGTACCAACCAAGAGCTCAACTCTACCTCTTCTTGGATACTGTTGGTAGACATGACATTATGTCAAAAGGAAGAGCTAAAACTCTGCCAATCAGAGCAAAGATCAGGAAGGGACCGGTGCTGGTATACCTGATATCCCCAAACTTATTGGCCCATGATGAGCATGGAGGGACCCTTGGCTTCTTCTCAAAAGCTGCGACAGTCAAGAGGATTTCAGCTGTTTTCACAGAAACATAAGAGCTGCTTCTTTTCCAGGTCCTAGAGCTCTCCCCGTCCCGCAGCTGTAGGACATATTTCCCTAAACTGCTGTGCGACACAAGGACCTGCTCGTGATGACTCCCGTCCGCAACCTCTCCACACTGCTCTGTCTCACATCTTGGAGATGAGTCCCGGTCCTATAATTATGCCCAAAGTCCCAGTAAAAGTCCACAAATCAGAGACGCTATTCATTTCTCCTGTGTATTAGCAGGCTTCCCTCACACTCCTCAGGTTGATCTAGGGCTCCTTCCGGTGGACTTACCCTCATGGGCTGCAGAATCAGTCCCAGGGAAGACCTTTCTCAGATGGTCTTATTACACAGCATGATTTTTATCTCGGGCAGGGTGCACTCAGTGAGTTACGCTAAGAGCTGGTAAATCTGGGGAATATGAGCCTGAAGTCTTCAGAGAGCAACCGAGACCAGCAACCCCTGCAGAGAAGCGCAGTAATCTGTGAAGAGCTTGAGAGACGCAATGGGAACTGTTAGAAGAGCTGCAGAAAGTCCTCAAAGGGCCTATGGGTCTTGGCTGCTAATGAGCTGATAGAAATAGCCAGAAGTCACCAAGGGCTACAACACTAATAACTATAACATGAGCTACAAAGCACTGGCGCTCAAAGCTCAGGGACGTGGAACTTAGGGCTGAAAGCCACTGGTACTCAAAGCCCACAATCACTAAATACGGAAAGAGCCGCGCTTTCTCAGCACTTGCTTTCTACCTGAATTAAGCGAAAGCAACTTCAGCTAATTGGTGATGCCACCTCTCCTAGCTGGCCCCCTCAATGAACATAAGATTGTACCCACGCCTATAGAAAACCTGCAAGTTTTTTCCATTGTTTTTGATGGAAAACAAAGACTATGACCTTCAGGGTTCTGCAGATCTCAGCCTGTTATCAATTAGTTTCACGGGCTGCCCTGCCCCCACTCACTACTTCCAATCCCTCCAGCCCTGGTTCAGTTCTGCAGGGTCAGTGATTTATTCTTGACACTAGCTACATTCCTGTCCTTCCAAATTCTTACACTGAGTTGTAAGTATATGTAATTCTGACTTGTAAAATTCTTCATAACGGTTTTATTCATGTAACAGATATTCTTTAAGTACTTGCTTAACCTACGAGTGAAGAGATGAATGAGCGGATATGCCCACTATATTTTCAATAGAGAGACAAAGATTCTAATGTGTGTATCATTATTATGATACTCTTTTTCTTTGTACAATAAAATTAAGCTAAAATTCTGAATAAAGAGCTGGTCGTGATAGCACATGCATATAATCCTATTTGGGAGGCTGAGACAGAAAGATCTCATGTAGAAAGCTTTCAATATTGCACATTTAAGTGTGCGTGTTGTTTGGCGGTATCTATGTGTGCCAAACATAGGCACAGCCCGTTATCCTTCAATTCCCTATTGTATTATATAAGACGTAGTGTAGCGGTAATACTCATAATAGCTGTGAGCTAGTGATGACTTGTATGTCAGCAGATTGTAGAATGAACTAGTAAATGAGAACAGACACACACTGGAATACTGTAGCACAAGGAGGTAAAAACTGTAAGTACACACAACAAGATGAGCTATGGAGCCTGATCCACCAGGGTACGCTCTAAAGGACTCCACTTTCATAAACGGTCAGAAATAAGGTAGATCTAGTCTCTTCTTTCATCAGTAAGTACAGTAGTTATCCCTGTGGGAAGTAATAAATGAAAGGGACAGAATGACATTATTAGGGGACTAGTGATATTTTAGTATTTGACCTATCTGTCAGTGTATGAGTGACAAAGAAGTGTAACAAAATAATGAGCTTAGAGATGCACACTGATGGTTGGAATATGGAAGCTTAAATTTCTACCTTAAAGTACGAAGAAGGAGAACCACCGACATCCAAACAAGAAGAAAAATTAGTATCACTAGTTAGACCTATAGGATCTACCTCCACTTGCCTGCTCACTCAATCATGAACATAAACGTTCAAGCAGCATGCATGTATCCCTCCGGATGCTTTCTGTGCTCCCCTCTCCCCAACACAACTGCCCTTGATACCTTACTGGGACCAGCCTGAAGCATTCATAAACGACTAAATGGATGACTTTTCATTTCAATGTGAGTGATATCCTTTCCTGTTTCTGTAATCTGGGGAATGGTAACTGTTCTGTACCTCAGTTTCCCAGCTATAAAATAGAGATAGCAACAGCTTGCTCATTCGTCTCTGATAAGTGAGCTGATAAAGTCAGGATCGACCCTACTTTGTGTTTCTCTGCACAACTTCCCCCCTCATAGCGCTAACTGAACCACATTGTAGGCACGCATTAGTTAGCTATGAACACTATATCAAACCACCACAAACTTGGTGGCTTTAATAACAGAAGAGCATTTATTTAGCTGGAAGCAACAAGCCAGGGTTCAAAGTTGTCTTTCTTATTTTCTCATTGCTGGGAGAAAATACCTAACACAAGTTAAAGAAGAAAAAGTTTATTTTCGCTCACACTTGGTTTCAGTGCAGTCAGCTGGCTGCAGACAAGGCATGACAGAGGAGAAACAGTCCATGGCCTGGGAGGGAGTAAGTGAAGAGATGAATGAATGGACAAGACTTCTTTTGTGCTTCTTTGTTTATTTCATTCAAGCTGCAAGTCATCGATTGGTGCCACCCACACCGAGGGTGGTTCTTCCCTCTTCCATAAGTCCACCACCCACTCCCACAACTATGCCAACCTAATTAATGGATTAATCAGTGTCATACACCCGTGACTCAGTCACTCCCAAAAGCCCTACATATGAGAGCATGAGACTGGGGAAGGAAATATTGATTTAAACCATAACAAAGGTATTAGCAAGTTGGGTTCCACACTGGGGCCTCTCCCCTGGGCTTACTGATCACCATCGTCTCCCTTTGTCTCTTTGTGGTCTTTTCTCCACATACATCTGGGTCATACTCCTCTCGTTTTGAGAAGACACAAATGGTTTTAGATTAGAGTACTCCCCAAAAATGCATTTAATTCAATTATCTTTTTACAGACTTTATCTTGAAATACAAGCACATCCTGATGGATTGGTTTTTAGGACTTCACTGTATGAAGTGGGCTGCAAGGTGTAGTTCATCCTGCAATAAGTTATTCTTCCTCATCCCCTTCATCATCCCTTGGGAGAGTGAGTATGTCTTGTTGCCTGTGTATCTCAGTCTTCTATAGCAAGATCTGGCACCAAAGACTCACTTAATAAGTAAGAAATAATAAGTAATAAAGGGAAAGTAGTTCAAACACGTAAGCTACAGGAGCAAGGCTCATCATATCTTGAAAGGCACCAATGATCTAAACAAGGCCAAAGAGCTCTGATCAATTAAGTAAATGATTAGAGTAGAAAGCAAACATGGTTCTGTGCACTGCACTGGCCCAGCTGGGCCTCCAGACATATAGTTTTAATTCCGTGTCACTCACTCCAAAGTGATGCTTGTGTTTCCTTTAATGACAACTGCTTCACATTAATTAAGCAGCAATTCCTGCTGCTGTGACTTCTTGGATAGAAGCCAGCATAGATAACCTCTGTAATTTATTCCTTTTCTTATTTTTAATTTAACTGGATTTTAATGGGCAATTCATTCAAATTACAATAACAATATAAAAAGATTTAAATTAAGAAAACTTCTCATTTTTACATCTATTCCTTTTTCAACTTCTCTTACATGCAAATTTTCTTTATGTAGATGAGCAAATATATGAAAATATATTCTGCCCTTCCTCTTTAATTTAAACAAATAGTAACATTTTACATACATTATCCTCAACTTTGCTTTTTATACTTAAGCAATATATCCTGGGAACTGACCCATATCATAAACAGCAACCTTTCTCATCCTGTTTCTCAACAATGTAGTTAATTTGTGGCCACAGCAGAATGTATGTAAGCATCACTCTATAGATGAATATTTAAACAATTTTCACATATTGACCTTACAGCTAATACTAAAATGAATAATTTGACCCAAATCACATTTTCAACATGTACTTTTTAGTGTGTCTGAAAAACAAATTGTAGTTGGGAATGTATTAAGTTGAGTTTAAATGAGCATGTAAATAATTTTGATAAATATTTCTTGTTCTCGATAAGGTTTTAATTTTTCTCCTTTCATTAGCACTAGATGAGAAAATCTATTCATTTAAAGCCTCACTAAGAAAGAATAGTATCTTGTCTTTGAGTTTTTGCCAATCTGACAGATGGAAAGTCAAGTGCTTCTCTACCTACACAGAGATGTAGGCAGGGCCTGGCTGTCCTGTGGTGTGTCTAACTGTCAGGTAAGTTTTAGCTGAAGTTAGATCCTTATTTATTAATTGTCTAATTAGTGATGATAACCTTCAATAAAGTAGGACAATAAATGAACGAGACCATCAAGAGGGAAGAGACAGTGGAGGAGAAGAAACTGTGAGAGACTATCAGAGGACCGATTCTGGAGCTGATGCACAGCTCCTACATTCCAGGGTCAAGACCCAACCCTGGGTCCCCTGTGGATGATAACAGAGCTACAATTGTCCCTGAGTGAGTGCATGTCTCCTAGAAATGGCCTTCCATCATGAGAGAGATAAGGAATCTTTAGGGGAAACTTGGCAGTACCTAACACAGAGACAGACTTTTTTTCTGCTATTACTGAACATGTATTTAACTCAAACACTAAGCTCAATCATATAAAATCACTTTTGTTATGCTGTGCAATTGTGAGGATTTTTTAAAGATACAATCCACAGGATAATTTAACACTTACTATCTCTTTAGTAAATGAGCCCCCATGTCCTCATTTGCAAAACAAGAAAATTGAGCCAGATCATTTCTAAGAACTGTTCAAATGCCTGTCAAATGGAAGTAGGAAGGTTACCGTTTACCATGTGCCTCATAGTGAAAGAGGGGTTGACCAAAACCAGTATCCCCAACAGCATCAAGTTGATTCTTTTATTCTTTCTGTCCTATGGTCATGCAAGGTATATAGGAAGAAAGTCTTATTTAGCAGGAAGTTAACATGTTACTCTTATAACTCACTCCTACAATGTAAAATAATCTGTTTATTCTGATTAAATCATCCTCTTACAGATAAATTCGAGATATATTTATAAAGTTCAACAGTAAGACTTCTTCAAGTGCTTATTCTACTTCCAATTCTGAATTTCATTGAGGATATAAATGTCAAAGAAAAAAAAATTAAATGTTATCAGGAGTTTACATTCTGACTCAGAAACCCAATACTAAGTGATAAAGAGATATAAATCAGAGCTCCTGATCCATAAAATCTTATAATTTCTTTCAGTGTATTAGGCATGCCACATGAAAAGATAAGTTTGAGGTCACAAATGATTTTCTTCTTGGATAGGTAAGCAGGGGCAAGCAAACTAGGTGAACAGAGGTAGTGAAAGCACTGACTTGAGTGGCTTTTGTAACACAATGTTGTCCAAACTCTTTGTAAAGAAAGTATAAAGGAGGTGGAAGGGAAATACTGATGAGTAATTCCCATCCATGCAAAGCAAGCTGGGCCTTTCTGGGACCCTTCCCTTAGCCAGAACTGAAGTCAGGAGCCTCCATTTCTGCCGAAAGTCAGCATGGGCTCCATGATAGGAAATACATGCTTGTCAACTATGTGTTACTAACAGAAAAGACTCTAAAACTTAAGGAGTCCATGAGAATATTTCCAATGATGAATAAAACTCAGGATGATTCAAGATCATCCATGCCTGTAACACAAGAAAATAAGAAAAATGCTATTTATCTCCCTTTTGGTGTTATTCTAGTGACACAATTGGTAATCCTGGGCTGTGCTGGCTTTTGAGAGTGTCCACTCCTTTACCTTGGAAGATAGTCTTTTGGGTGGTTGTTTTTTGTTTTGTTTTGTTTTGTTTTTCTTTTTTTTAGAATTTTCTTTAAACATTTAAGGGAAAAAACATTTAAATTATTTATCTCATCATATTGCAATGTCATTATTGCTATAATGTATTTAATGCATTATTATTTTCAAAAAATATTACCTACCATATTCCTTGTGTGATTTCTAAAAGGGAAATCCACCTATGAGAAAATAAGTAAATGCAACACGAAGGTCTCTTAAAGCCAACCTCTGGAAACTGTAATGTCCTTCATCTGACTTGCCTTTGCTGGGACCAGCTAAGCCAGTCTCTTCACTTTACAGAGGAGGACACTTAGACCCAAGGACATTAGGAAACTCATGCAAGGCTGGAATACCAAAAAACCTTTAGCTCCTAGTTCCAACTCAACACCAAACCATGAACTTGCTAGATATTTTGTCACATAGGACAATTGCCATCTCATAGGCCTTCAGCCATTTCCAATAACTACTCAATAGTGACTCTGTCTGTGTCTCTATTTCCTCTCTCTCTCTCTTTTTTCTCTCTCTCTCTTCCTTTCTCTCTCTCTCTCTCTCTCTCTCTCTGTGTCTCACTCACACCTCCTCTCCTTCTCCCTCTCTCTCACCTCATCTTTTCTGATGTCTTCTTTTCTGATGTTTTCTGATGTCACCTCGTCTATTCTGAGTCTGCATGTTATCCACAGAACAATGAAAATAGTCTCATTCAGGTTTGTGGGGAATTAGGCCAGGGTGCCCTGACTACTGGTAAAGGAGAAACCTTGAAAAATAGCAGATGATTCTCAAAAACTATGTAACAGATATGATCATACTCTAGAGGCAAATCTGTCCTGGCTGGAAGTAGGATGACTTTCAAAGAAGTATGTTCTAAGGGATCCTGAAATATGACCTCCACTTGGAAAATACCGCTATTACTATATTACTGTGTGTAACAAGGGATTTGTTTATCTCATTACATAGCTAACATACCTGGGTTGATTGGAGGAATGAAGGTAGGGGATACAAGTTTTTTATGTCTTAGTGTGATGCAATTTAATTAAATTGCTCTCCTCCTAACACACATTTGAGCTCAGCCCCAGGAGAAGTTTAATAGCTGTAACTAGAAATGGAAGGAAGTAATTTTGAAAGGCAGGCAGTTCTGGAAAGGGCAGGCCCACCCTGGGGAGCAGCAGTGTGAGGCTTTGGCAATACGAGAACATGGGTCTGATGGGAGGAGAGATACAGAGATGAGACAGGAGAAAAGACAGAATGTCAAAAACATGGGAGAGGAAGATAAAAAGGAGACAGGAGGCTGACAAAGGCACGCCTAGGTGAGCTCTCCAATTTTCCAAGTTCCAAATATTAGGAGGTTCCTAGAACTTGAGAATTTAAAGCCTGCTGCTTCTTTATTTTCCTCCTGGATAAGGTCTGTCAGGCACTTTACCCTCCCACAAAATAAACAGAAAGGTTTATGAGGAGGAGGCAAATCAATATACTACCAGCAAAGGCTGAGAAGCCAGACGCCCACACTCACAAGTCACTCAAGGCAGCTGCCAACTGTGAAGGAAGGATTGTGGATTGTGGCTTGGCTTTCCTGGCCTCTTGAGATTTTATTACCTGCCTGTAGCAAGGGTTTCCATTTAAGGGTCATCCTGTTTTTACGGGAAGGAAAGAGACTGAACCTTCAGCCCAGGGTCGGGGGCATAGAAGCTGATAACCCATCTCACTCACTTTGTTGGCTGGTGAATACATGGTCAGTTTAAGAGGCCAGTGTGACCATATTTCTTCCCTACTTAAGGGTGCAATAGCTTCCAGCTGCCTGGTGGAGGAAGCCAGTTTTTTCAGCACAGCCTAAGACTCAGGCCTCATGGCTGAGCCCTTCACATTCACGCAAGAGAGCATTAAACCCACTCCCAGCAGTGAGAGTCCTGAAGTTTTCAAAATGAAGTAAGTAACCTCCAGCCTCTAAGCCTTTGAACACTACATTATCTATAGCTTGAATGTAATTCTTCTCTACATCTTCTGATTCCCAAGTCATCATCCCGGACATAATGAGAGACTATAGAATTAAAACCACCTGGACTCAAATCCTGTTGCTGTTGACCAGCTGGGAAAGTTACTTGGCCTCTCAAGGCCTTGACTTCATCATCTGAAAAACAGGAAATAATAATCATCATAGTACTTCCCTCATAGGACTGTTAGCAATTTAAATGAACTAACCTGCATAGGGCATTCAGAAGACTGTATGGGGCTTGGTTTGGGAAATAGGAAGATAATCAACAACTACAGGAGACTCACAAGATGAAATCCATCCCTCCTACAGGGCCAAGCCATCTGCTATCCTAATGGTCTTTATTCTATTTCCTTAGTATTATGAATATATAACAGTTTGTTTTGAGTCCCTTGCTATTTGTGATCAGCTATGCTACAGAGAGCAGAAAGACAGAAATATCTGATTACTCAGAATTTAGAGTTTTCCAAGACCTACCAGTAGCTGTTTATCTCTTTCTACCCACAGGCAGAAGAATCCCAGCAGTGAACTCAGGGTCAAAAGACATCCATAGCACCACTGTAGTGTCGGCTTGGTGACTGGATCAGAGGAAGTCACTTAGATGGCATTTCTCCTGGCATATGTACTGGAGGGTAGGGGTTGGGGCTTGGCATTTGCTGCTTTTGATTTGGGGACAGAGGCAGAGGTCACGCCTGGAGCTGTGTGGATAACCTGCCCTCCCAACAGCCGTTGATCACAGGATGGAGTCAAGGCTGAACTCTGAGGCCCACACAGATAGTTCCAACTCCTGGCAAGCCAAAAACATCATATTAATTCTAGGTCAGAATATTTGACTGTACAAAATAGAAAAATGGGTGCTAGTGGGG
>PVIR01040637.1:0-13232 GCA_004026965.1 Petromus typicus | reverse complement strand
GAGGAAGCCTGGCCGCTGGACTCTTTGTTTGGAGGGTTGTACTGTTATTGTGGAACAGTGGGTGACACTGGGTGACACTGTCAGCGGTTCTCCATGGGGTTCTCTGAATGAAGTCAGAGATGCTTCCGTGCAAATCTGCATCGTCACTGTCTGCTTTCATTAGACAGTGCACCCTAAATAAGGACAGAATGTCGAAGTTGATGAAGGTGAGGAGATGTGAGCTTCTCCCTTTGGACTTCAGGGCACACTTGTATGTAATAGTTGGTGATACAGTTTTAAAAAGTGAAGTTTCACAATGCTGTCTATGCGAGTGTAGAAGATGCTTCAGCCCTCTCTAGTCTGTGCACTAGTGAGTGTGGTGGCCTCACTCATCTGAGCCTGCAGTTCGTCAGGTGTACAGTTGATCAGATCACACCTGGCTTGCCCCTGTCTGGAGGTCATTGATCTTTAAGACCACTTTCAAAGAGAAAGGCCCTTAGTGGGCATTTTTCTTTCCTTTCTGCTCTTGAATTCAGGTGGTCTTTAGAGGAGGTATTTTAATAATAGGGCAGAACACCTAGACATGTTGTTTTGAATATTTAGCTGTTAGCTCCAATGTTCTTCTTTCTATTCCTTTAGCTTCTTTTCCACCGGTAATCCACTTTTCCAATTTAAAAATTGGATGCAATTTTTTTTGCAATCTTTGCATGCACTGATTTGGGGAGGGGTTCCCTTCTGCTTTAATTAGGAAAAATGTCACGTGTGAGCCTAGTCTTTTATTTCCAAGCATGGTAGGAGGCTTTGTGCCTCACCTTAATTGTACCTTGCTGCACAGCTAAGCCATTGGGTTTGCTCTGAGTCCATGGAACCCTATTTCTGACACACAGGGCACAATTTTTATGTGTTTTTGTTAAGATTTTTCCTTACATGTGAATTGATTTGTTTATGATTTAGGGCTGTGGCAGGCTTTCCTTTTCATTACTTGTCTGACTTGACTTGAAATAGAATGCTTTCCAAGGTAAGTGGCTGCAGTATGTTTATTTTCCCCAACCTCTTCCCGTGCTGCTGGTAGTTGAACTGGGAAAGAGGACTCGGGGATGAAATAAGAATTATCTTGAAAATGCTGAGTGTCAAGTTGGCTACGTAGCTAACTTGCTTGGGTATAAAAGACAACAAAGAAATATAAAACTTAATTATATCATTTGAATAAATTCAGACTTTTTTCAGATTGTCATGTGCACGTATGTAGCTGTATGTGTGTCTAGATCTTCAGGTTATGGTCAGTAATGGAACAGTTTTAGTTAGCAGAGTTTCTAAGGACACAGACTGTCTCTGCCTCCTATGTTCAAACCTGGCAATCAGCTTCCAACCTGTGTTCTTTGGAGGCAAATTATTCAACTGTTTTTCTTTTTTTTTTGAGACAGGGTCTCACCTTGTAGTTCAGGCTGGCGCTGAGCTCAGCCACTAACTCACATCGCAGCAATCCTCCTGCCTCTGCCTCCCAAGTGCTGGGATTACAGGCGTGAGCCACCATGCCCGGCACTGTGGTATGTGGTACTGGTTGCTGCTGGGCGTGAGTTTCCACACCCAGTATTGTATGTGGTTACCAGGGATTGAACCCAGGTCCTTGAGTTTGCAAGACAGGCGCCAGAACCACTGAGCTAAATCCCCAGCCCTCAGCTGTTTTTCTTTATCTTCTCAGCCTGGCAATAACAAAGTACCATACACTTCATAGTTGAAGCAGCATACATTTATTTTTCACAGTTCTAGAGGCTGGAAACTCCAAGGCCAAGATACTAGCAAGTTTGGTGTGCCATGAAAGCTTGGTTCCTGGCTGTCTGCTGATGGCTGCCCTTTCACTGTGACCACCCACAGTAGGGAGAAACATCACTTCCTCCATTTGAGTTCTCATAAAAGCAGCACGCCCACTCACAAAGGCTCCACTCTCGTGGCCTAATTACCTGTTAATGGTCCCATGTCCAAATTGTGTTGGGTATTAGAAATTTAACATGAATTTCAGGAGACATAAACATTCAGTCTATAGCATCGTCTGTTTGCTTTGCTGTAAACATTAAAATAGTGTGAACCCATTTTAAAAAGTTGATAGGGGGTTAAAAGAGATATTACATGTAAGGGACACAGGATAATACCCATTGCCAAGGAAGCATAATATATTATAGAAATCTGTACGTGTTTACTTAAAGTACAAACATTCTGCTAGCTTGTAAGTTTTTATCTTTCACAAGGACTTTGGTACATTAGAGTTTTCACATTTGAAAGGGAGTGATTTTTTTTTCTAAATGAATTATCTCAGACTGTTAACAAACCATTCTTGCTGATGTTAGTTCAGCAAGATTCAGACTTTACCTGAATTATCTGTAGCACAAAATAGCCCTGAAATTATTAAAGGAAAAGAGTTGGTGAAAATGGCTTTGTACAATTAATTTTATCTGTTTACAGAAGAGAAGTAGAGTTTTTTAAAGTGTATTTTTGTCTTAGGAGCAAAATTCAGTGTTTAGAAAAGTGCTTTCAAATGTCAGAATTTATGGAAAGTTATAATAAATCTTCTGCCTCCTTCTGAATATAGGCTGTCCCACCCCCACCAAGCTGGACATTTCTTAAAGTGCGGAGTGATAGAATCTTACATTGATGCAATCATTTACCAGCATATTTGTTTTGAATGTCTAAGAATAGCAGAGACTTGCTGCGGTACAATGGTTACTTTTTGATGTTCACACATTTCCCAAGTTTTGAGTTGTTCCTTTCTTTTAGCCTCTGAAGAAGGATTAGTTACTTATGAAAACCTTAGAACTAAGTGGGGCCGGTCAAATGTCAGTTTCTCCCTCCAGAGATGGGCGGGTGCCCTTGTTAATATGAGGACTCGTGAGTAAATCATTTACAGATGTGGTCTCATGTCTGCGTGCACCTGCTGCACAGGCATCTGGGCCGGGCAGGGAACACAGGAGGGCTTGCGTTTGCCCAATAATAGCTGTGAGCTAATTGGCTTTTACATGGAGTATAGGGGTCTGTTGCCACCACCTCCTCTTGCCCCGAGGCAAGGCTGGCATTCCATAGTTGGCACATCCAGCCATCTCCTGGGAAACATGGCTGCCAATCTCTTTGTCTTCTCTCTTATTCCATCCCTTTAAGCTCATATGGTATGTTTTGCCATTACATACATTTTCTAGATAGCACATTTTAACCATATGTGACCTGTGTTGGGTTCCCTGGGGGCCTCACCACTGGTTTTAGTTTTTTTTCCCCTCTACTTGAATGAAGAGCCATTGAGCAGCTGCTACATCTGCATGTTCACTTTAGAATCCTAGGGTAATGACCCTAACTTTTCTTCTTGACACCAATGGAAGATAATTTTTCCATGGATTGGAATTGGGGCTAGTTTTACAGTGATTCAAAAGAATGAGATCCTTGATTCTGCACATGCATAGAGCGCAGTAGGGCTCATGCCCTTGTGAGAATCTAATGCCACCCCTTGTGACAGGAGATGTCATTCAAGTCGTGATCCAAGATATGGGGAATGTCTGTAAGTACAGGGAAGACTTCACCCATTCAACTCCCTCACTTCCTGCTGCATGGCCTGGTTACTACAGGCCATGGACTGGTACTGGCCTGCAGCCCAGGAGTTGAGGACCCCCATCCTACAGCATAGGACAGTATCTTACACATGATGGATGTCCCACAAATTTGTGAATGTGTTAATGAGTGAATGGATTTGTGTCCTTGAGCACACCAAAGCTCGTCACACTTAGAGAGCTACATATCTGGTTGAGGTACACTTGATCATGAGGGTATGGACTTCATTCATCCTCTAGGGTAGCATTGTCTAATTCCTCTTTCATGCCCTTCTTGTCTAAGACCTCTTCTTGGCTCAACATATGTCATATACCATCTGTTGCTGGCTCTTGGCTGTCATGTATTCTAAAATGTCTGTTTTAGTCCACCTTCCATTGTTATTGCAAAGTACCTGAGTCTGGGTACTTATAAAGAAAAGAGGTTTACCTAGCTCACAGTTTTGGAGGCTGCGAGTCTAAGGTTGGGTGGTCCCCTCTGTTCAACTGCTGGGGACAGTCTCATGGTAGCAGATAGCATCATGAGAGTGGGAGCTCCTGTGGAGAGGCCAGAGAGGAGGAGGTGAGACAGGAAGCCAGGGACAAATATCAGGCTCACTCTATTGTGACAGCTCACTCTCACTGAAACCAACAATGTCCCATGAAAACTGTGTTCATCCTTTTAGGCAGTGACCCCATGACGTCACTCCTTGCCCCAGCCACCTCGCATTGCCACACTGAGGAACAGGCTCCCAACATAGGAAACTGTGGGGACCAACAGGCCACATCCAAGGCACAGCAAAGTCTTTTTCCAATGGTTTTTGATGCCAGATCATTGGAGTATTACTATTATCCTGTTTCTGATGTTCTCATTTCTGCTTTTTAGCTTGGATGAGTTTCTTTGGGTAAATTAAATTACTCAGCTTTTTTTCTGTGTCCTTTTCCTTATATATGATGTGACAACAATACTGTCATCTGTGTCACAGGGTGGGGTCAGGGTGAAAAGGGTTAAATGCAGGAGAAGCCCTTAGGAAAGTGCCAACAGTCAGCTTGGAACATGAGTCACGTCTCCTGAATGTCCGTCTACACAGTTACTACTATGACTCTCCAACCATCTGTCCTTTACTTTTGCCAACTACTTGCATTTCTGAGTACTCATCTTGCCATACGGACCCTCCTCACATGGACTACAACCACAACCCACTGCCTGGATCTCCATCTTCTCCCCCAGGGCTGGATAATAGTGAATATCAGTACTTGCTGATTGCAAGATGCCAAGGTTCCTCGCTGATCCCTGCTGCTGGGCACAAGGCTCGAGGAGCTGCATTGCAAGAACTCACTGTACAATGGCTCTACAGCCTCTTCATCCTTAGAGGCGCCCACCAGTCATTTATAATTCTGATAACTAGTGACAAGTCAGCGCAGCGTATCAGTCAGAATAGACTAGGCTTTGTTACAGTCTTGAGTGATTGCGAAGTTCAGTGATTAAAACAGTCAAGAGATATTTCTCACTTATGCTGTATGGTAGTGTTAGTTGCTATAGTGTTCCACCTTCAAATTGTCATTCAGCGACCCAGGCTGGTAAAGCTTCATCTCGACACACACATTCATGGTTTCCACATAAAGGACAAACAGTGGAAGGCTTTCTAAAGAAGCAATGCATGTTTTCAGAGAGGTGCAAAGAACTTGCACATCTGAGAAATGCTTGCTCTAATGGATGACAGGCATATCTGGAGAGGGAAAGGAAGATAAAGTTTTTAAAGATAAAATCAGGAAGGTTAGGATATAAGTTCTTATAAGAACTTATGACTTCTAAACAACTATAAGTTAGTTTATAAGTTCTTTTAAAACAGTTTTCCTGGTCTCTGCAGACCCTTAACAGGGGCAGCCTCCATCCAGGGTTGAATAGACACCTACTGGGCAGGTGTGTTTGTTGACTTGGCCTTTGAGCAAGGTTGTGGTTTGATAGCTGCTCATAGAAGTTCCTGTTATGTGGCAAATCATGCATGAGGATCTTCCCTTCAGGGCTTCCAGCCTTTTTATTAGTGTCTTATATAAATGATTCCGATTTTATTCTGACACATTTCATCGTGGTTCAGGTCAGGCTCGTGTGAAGCACCTGTCTGCTCTTCAAAACTGCCAGCAGGAAGTGCACACATTACTTCTTGCTCAGAGTTCATTGGTCAAAAACAGGCACACATAGTGCCTGGCTTCAGAGGGCCAGCAAAGCACCTGCCTGTGCTGGGAAGAAGGCCTCTAGGATATTTTGTATAGACTTAGTGACCAGAGAGGACTTTGCAAGCCTAGCAAGGAAGATCCTCATGCATGATCTCTCACTATTAACGGCACTCCTTAAAAGCACTGTTCTCACATGTTTCCACCCTCACTTTAAGCAATTATTTTATTTAGACATTTGGTAAAAAACATTAATCCTTAGAAGCTTAACAAATGGGCTTTTCTGTATGTGAACATCTTCAGATTCCTTCAGAAGCCATTTTCCCATTCACTTTGAAGGATCTAATTCTGCTGTCTGAAGAGTGAGTGTCCCATGTAATCCAGAGCTGGGCCTCCAATGAGAGTGTTTTATAAGAAAAAAAATCTCTCAATTAATTATTTTATTGGGCTTTGGCTGCACTCCATTGTATGAAGTGATGCTGTAAAAGTTGATGGATAAGACCAGGAGACCTCGAGAGCCTTGCCAGGAGGATGAATTTTTGTTTTTGTTTCCTTCTGTAATTAGGGGTTGAACCCGGAACCTTGTGTGTGGTTGGCAAGCACTGTACTACTGAGCTACAGCCCCAGTGTCTTATACGTTATTTTGAGACAGGATCTTGCTAAATTGACCAGGTTGGGCTTGAACATATTATCTTCCTCCCTCAGCCTCTGAGTAGCCAAGAATACTGGCATGGGAGTCAGAATTTTAAATGCACTTAAAAGCCATTGTGTAGGACGATGAGGTGGTCGGAAGAAATTTTTTAGTCATACATACTACTTTTTATGCTTTACATGGCTTACTTCTTGGTATGATTTATATTTCCATAGCAAATTACTTTTTTGCAATATTTGTGTTAAATCTAAAGATGTATTTTACATTGAATAATACTTCACATTGAAAACTGATCCTTTTCAATCTTTTTCACTTGCCCAGAAAATTCAGCCATATAAAAAACTGAAGTGGAACATTGTCCTCTAACATAGTTTTAGTACCTGGTCAGAAAGATCTGCTTGTTAGCTGGGTTTCTTATTTCATTAGGTGAGTATTACAGTTTGTTGCTTTGTCAAAATTTAACTTTGTGCTTAGGTACTTAAGGTATTGAAGGCTTCTAGTGCAGAACAGATTAACCTACTTCTGCTTTTGTTGGTTTTATGGTGAGATAACCTATTTCCTTGAAATTTTTTTACTTGAATTTTTCATGGGGTAATAACATAATTAAATAGCCAGATGTTTAAACTGCATATAAATCTTGTCCTCAAGTGGTCCTCAGGCAGACTTGAATTAAACACAATAAAGCAAAACAAAACCAAATCCCCACTGCCTAGTGGAGAATGGGCAGGAATAGGAAGTTGTAAAGGTCAAGGAGGAGCAAGGAGTCCTAGCAGATGACAGAAGGGAGTAGTGGGGCCTGGGGCAGGCCTGGCTGCCCTGCTGGGGAGAAACAGGTACCTCCAGGGTTCTCCACAGCGGACACTTGATCAAAGTACACATGCTGGATGGCAGGTCTCCCTGGGAAATGACGAGGAAAATCAGACTGGTTGTTACAGGAATAAGGAAAACAGTATTACATCCTTGGGGTTTAATCAACTTTTATTCATCCACTAAATTCCTCCTTCTCATAAATGCATTTTTTCTGCACATCACTGAAGTCTGTCCCTGGGGGTCTGTGCCTCAGAGCTGCCTGAAGCACAAGGTACTACGGACTTTTGACACACTCTCGTGTCCATTCCTCAGCCCCACCCCGATACAGTTTCTTATGGTTTCTTTCTGTTGACACTGCACCACCTCAGACAGACATCACAGGGCAACTGAGCATATTTCAGTGTTCTTTGATGACTCAGTTTCCATTCTTGTCCCACTTTTCATCACCATTGTTTCTAGTTTGAGGAAGATGCCTTATTGGATTGCATGTGGAGAACTTTCCAGTCTCTTTGTGGATGGCTGGGGAAATACATATGTCATAGGTAGTATGTACTCAAGCCATTCTGATTTAGAGAGATTTTTGGTGACAATGAAGTTCTATATTTTGATAGTGATTCTGAAGGAATATTTTATGGCTTCATATTCTATGACTTTGGAAAGCTTTCTTCAATAAATACAGACTTTTTTTTTTTTGAGACAGGGTCTCGCTTTTGTAGTTCAGGCTGGCCCTGAGCTCAGCCTCCAACTCACATCACAGCAATCCTCCTGCCTCTGCCTCCTGAGTGCTGTGATTACATGTGTGAGCCACCACGCCCAGCACTGTGGTATGTGGTACTGATTGCTGCTGGGCATGAGTCTCCACACCCAGTATGGTATGTGGTTAACTAAAGATTGAACCCGGGTCGTTGCTCTTGCAAGATAGGTGCCGGAGCCACTGAGCCAAATCCCTGGCCCCAAATACAGACTTTTTTAAATCGAGCACACTTCTTGGAGAAATTTGGAAGCTGTAGGTACCTGGACAGCTGCTGCCACCTCTGGGAACCCTTACACGGTGTAGTTGTAGACAGAAGCCAGCAGAAACTGCCTCCTTCTGTTGTTGTGTTTGGTTTTAGTGGGGATTGAACCTATATCATACCGAGTTACAGCCCCACCCTCTTTACATTTTTTTATTTTGAGATAAGGTCTCCGTGAATTGCACCAGCTGGACTTGAACTTTAAATCCTCTTTCCTCAGCCTACCAAGAATCGGGGATTACAGGTGTGCACCATCATGCCTGGCTCCTTCTGAAGTGAGTCAGTTGAGTCATACAGATCTGTTCTGGGTTGCAGCCCTACACACACACACACACACACACACACACACACACACACACACACACACACACACTGTCTCTCTCTCTCTCTCTCTCTCTCTCTCTCTCTCACACGCACACAGTTGCCTGATCCGAGACAAGTCATGTCACTTCTTAAGTCTTCTTCCTGGATAACAGTAGTATTCACTATGAGAGCTGTTGAGAGACTTAATTAACTCCTGACTGTAAAAGTCACTGGCACAATACCTGAGACCAAGATGATGGTAAATCTATCCTAAAAACAAAGAACTGTCTTATTTAGTTTTGGGTGTTGTGGCAAGATTAGGACAGTGCTGGGCAGTTGTATTTCACACATTTTTTTTTTAAAAGAAAACAAATACAGACTCCAAGGCACTGTTTTATGGTTCAGGAATTTGCCTTTTATTGTTAATCAATGAACATGATAGCTGCAAAGGCTTCACTGATCCTTAGAGGATAGAAGTCAGTCTTTGCTGAGTTCTGGACAGAGACCAGAAACTGAAAAACTGCCTAATAAAACATATTTTGAGCTCTAAAAAATGATATCACCCAGTTGTGCTAAGGAATTTGAATGAAGACTGATCTTCCTTCTCATTTGCCCATTGGTTACATCCTCAGCTTCAGAATGGCTCATGCTGTGGAGCCCTCTGGGCCAGCCAAGAGCATGTAGCTTATTCCTAGGCAGAGCTTTCGGGCAGGTACTGTTATATATTCTCATCCCACAGATGAGAAAATGGAGGTGTAGAGAGCTTAGATCACACAGCTAGTAAATAGCAGAGCTTGGACCAAAATCCTGGTGTTTGCGTCCAGATTCTGTTGGCCATGCAAGAAGGAAAAGGTTTTAGGCAACAGAGGGCCTTAAGCTGGGATTTAAGCTATAGATGGGGAGGAAAGAGCACTTAGGTGTGACCAGATTATTTGTATCGCAATCGAGCGTGCTAGAGTGTGGTGTGGCACGCTTGGTTAGCGTTACAGTGCGAGAGAAACTGATCGTGGGACGTTCTGAAAGATGATTTTTCTTTTCCCAATTTTCATCTCCTTAATCTCTTATTTATCTACACAGCACAAGTCCTGTCTCAAGGCTGCTTGTGGCAGAGAGGGGCCAGGCTTTGATTCATGGTGAGAAAGAAGGTTAGGGCTTAGCAAGTCCAGTGTTTCCCGAAGCTGATGATTAAGAGACTCATCCAGGGAGCTGTTAAATTCATCCAAGCATATTTAATCAGCAGGTCCAGAGAAAAAGTGCAACAGTTAGTATATCGGAAAAACAAAGGAAGGTGGGAAAACCCCAGATTGCTACACCCAGCAGATGGTGTAAAGAGCGCATTTGCCTTACTCGAGTTGGAATGTGTGTCTGTCTCAGTGTGCATTTGTGAGGGAATTTCCAGGAGGTGTAAGAGATGAGGAAGAAGCAGGTGTGAGGTGGGACACGAGGTAGGACATGAGGAGACCACTGGCTCGCGTGTGTAGATGGTAAGGAGGGAGGGAACCTGTGCACATCTGCGGCCCCCAGCAGCGAGTCGGCCTTTGCCGCGTCACTCACACCTGCAGTGTGCCTGCGAGGCAGCTCGTTCTGCTTTTGGTTTCTTCCTGCAGCGGCTCCTCTTCTCCTTCTCCGGCCGTCTTCCTGAGCCAGCCCCAGAGCTCTGGTCCTGAGCAGCCTTTGTTGAGTGTGTGATAATGAGCACGGCTTCACTTTTGTTTTTCATCTTCTTCACAAAATCCATCCTCTATTTCTGTTACCTTCCCCTTAGCCCAGGAAGTGGTTACTCTAGTAATTCAAAACCTGGATGGAGATTTGAGCACAGTGTGAGCCAAGAATCATTTTGGAATAGCAAACTCCTGTGTGTTTTATTTCTGGGGAATGATGATAACGGAAGAGGGATTTTAGGTGGTGTGTGTAATTTAGTGAGGTAACCCTAATTAGGTGCTGCCACAATTTGTAAGTCAATTATAAATTGTTCTTTTCCTTTAATTAAAGGGAAGACTTTGTTTGCCAACCAATGATTCATTACCCTAGGATGTTTTCTTACTCTAAAATGATGAAAGAGTGTTTTGTTTAGAATCTTTTACGTTTTATTAAAGCATCTTGGTTTCCTATTCCTCTTGCCTCATCCTGTGTGTAGTAAAGCAGTTTTATCTTTTCTTAATCTGATAAAAATGCCTCTGTTGGCCTACTGTAACATGTAAAAGCCTCTGATAATTTGTAGTTAGAGATGCCATTTTATTTGAACCGCTCGTTGGTAAATGTTTGCTATTTTTCAGCATATCAGAAGTGTAGGGTAAGCCTACTACCCTAGTATATACATGTTGAATGTACTTATTGATGCATACTTAAAGGTAAGATTGAGCCAACTCATAAATTTAGCAGCTGATCCCCAAGGCTTTCTGTCTGCAGTGAATTGATATATGGAGAGAAGTCATACGTGGACCATATTGTATACCCACTTTCCCTTTGTTTTTACGTACCTGGAGTAGCTACTAGTTAGACCCTTTTTATGTAAACTGTTTGCCTCCAATTCTTTGTCAATTTCTACAGGAAGTATAGTGTCATTTTTAAAGCTAAATTCTTAATTTGAACATGCTAGCAAATGTGCTTAATGATAGTTTGAAGCCTACACATCCTTTTTGGGAGAGAGCTTCCAATTTGTCCATCAGTACAAGGATTGCATAGGGTGATGGGTGTGAGGTACCATGCTATGTGTGAGAATTTAAAAAATGAATGAACCGCAGCTCCTGCTTACAGGGAACTCTTGGTGTGCTGGTGGTGATGACTCATGTTGGTGTTTTATATTATTTTTATTTGTTTTGTGCTAAGATATACATAGAACTTACCGCTTTGAAGTGTGCAGTTCAGTGGCATTCAGTAGAGTCACCTTGTCCAGACATCCCCATCCTACACCTCCAGAACTTGCTCATTTTCCAGAACTGGAGACCTGGGCCCACTTATGATGGGTTTTAACAATCGAGTGACCACAGGCTGTGGGGCCAGAGGGAGGACTAGAAACTCCTGGTGCTGATGCAGGGCTCGGTCACGGTCACAGCAGGGTCAGCCTGAGTGGCTTTGCCCCACCTCCAAGGATCAGAGACCCAAGGTTCTTCAGTCTGGGCACTGGGCTGGGGAGTGTGTCTCAGTGTGTGGAGACACAGAATGACTGTTCCTGTCCTGTGCTTAGAGCCTGAAGGCTGTGATCCCAGCCCACCCTCTGCCCCTTCCTAAATGGAAGGCCTGTCCCTAGGAAGGAAACCCTCACAATATACTCCTGTTGTGCCTGTTCAACTGCTAGCTGGGCTGCCTGGCACAGACTAGGAACTGGTGAGGATTTATGGTCATCAGGGCAACTGGGCACCCATAAATCTTGAGCCCTGCTTGTGTTTGTAACAACCGAGCAAGCTTGCTAGTGCAAAGAGCTACCAGGATTCAAAGTAAATCATTCACTCTGTCTCCCCACAGATAATCATGAAGTCCTCACTAGGCATGAGACTTCCTATTTCCCCTTTCATTGATGGCAGTATTTAGCAGGAGAAGGAGCAAAGGCATCAGATTCTTGAATCTAATGTTTGTTTCTATAACTTTTTTATTTTTAATCTGCAAGGTTGTGTTGGGTTTTTCATCTTTAATCCAAAATCTTCCTTAAGCAGAGAAAATAGTTTTAGGGAATTTTTTCACTATTTAATACCTCTTATATAGATCAGTGTAAAGAATTTTCCACCTAGGTTTTTAAAATTGATTTTATTGGTTCATTCATTGGTTCATGATCACACTCAACATTGAGAATTTGTACCAGTATATGACATGACTTGATTCTCGTTTTTTTCCATTCCCATGCCCACACTACATCTCCCCCACCCTCTATATACATAAGACTTGTTTCTCCTGGGCCGGGGTTATAGCTCAGTGGTTCCAGCGCCTGTCTTGCAAGCGCAGGGCCTGGGTTCAATCCCCGGTAACCACATAACAATACTGGGCATGGAGACTCACGCCCAGCAGCAATCAGCACCACATACCACAGTGCCGGGCACTCGGGAGGCAGAGGCAGGAGGATTGCTGTGATGTAAGTTTGGAGGCTGAGCTCACTCACTCCTGAAATCCCAGCACTCGGGAGGCAGAGGCAGGTGGATTGCTGTGATGTGAGCTGGAGGCTGAGCTCAGGGCCAGCCTGAACCACAAAAGTGAGACCGTATCTCAAAAAAAAAAAAAAGACTTGTTTCTCCTTTTTTTACTGTCACATTTTTTCTTTCTCCTTGTTATTTACCCCTACTTTCTTTTCCATTTGAGTATTTTCTATTTTACAATGTCTGTCCCTCCTTGGTTTTGCTACCATTCTTTTCCTTTGTAAATCAATATGTAGATAAATCAGTTTATTTGTCAAAGTGTGGCATCTCTCTTTCCATCTAGTGAGTATCTGTTCTAGTAGTAAAAGAACAGATGTGGGGGAAATAACAATTTGCTGACTGATAGTTGAAACTTATTTTGTGTCTGAATCACATAGCAAAATTGGGGGTTTAAAAAATTATTGCAGTGTGATAGTGTGCTGTTTGCCTAGAATCCAAGTGACAAAGCTGTTGCTATAAAGGTGAAACTCCGTTCTAATCAGAGTCATCAGCACTTGTAGAAGAAAGGCAAGTTTACCAGAGGTTAGGAAGGGCCTGATGCTCCTGCTTTCCCCTATGGATACCTGCTATAGACTAAGACATAAACTGCGGCTTCTGGCCTCCCCTG
>PVIR01040636.1:0-13231 GCA_004026965.1 Petromus typicus | reverse complement strand
AACTCAGCCAGAAGCCTTTGGATTCAATTTGAATACCTCCCCCAACCCAAAAAAGAGAAGAGTCCAACCTTTTCCCATCCTCTCTCTTTTCCTGTCTCAACCATTTAATCTCTCTTGTGCATGCTCCTACCATGATGCCATTCCAAGAAATGTGATGAGACCAGAAGGCCTTTGCTCAGAACTTACGCCATGCTGCTTGAAAGTTCAGTCACAGAAGCAGTAGGCTAAATTAAACTCTTTCCTTTTTGTGTTACTCATCCTTGGGTATGTTGTTGCAGTAAAAGAAATGGACCAGCACACCAGGTCTCTCAAGAAAAGTACCCCGAAACACTGTACTTTGTCACCTTCACATCCCTAGATAAAGAATAAAATACTGAACAAAATATAATTATTCTCTGAGACAGGATTTTCACTTTAGGGAATATGAACCAAATAGAATCCTATGGTATGGCAAAGAAATTGAAAACTCATTTGAGTTGGTGTTTTATTTATTAAACAGTACCTTGCTTTATTAACTAGTGATTAATAACTTTGTATATTAATACTTTTGAGTATTATTAATAAGTCATATTCATTTACAAAGGCAGAGAGAGGTTTCAGAGTTGAAGTTTCAATTCTGGACTATTCTGTCACATCTAATCCACTAACTTAATGTCTTAACTTTCAAAATTCTAATAGGTCTCTTTTCTGTAGAGTGAGAGAAAAAGATTGTCTATATGATTCTAAAGTTTATTTAGAAGAATAAATGTCATAGAACATCCAAGAGTGCTTGAGGAAATGAAATTCAAAGTATAAGAATTTGCCTTGAATATTTAAAAAGGTTAGAGAAGCAGTAACAACTGTACACAGGCTTTTGTGTTATATGATGGGTCTCTTCCATTCTTGTTATTGGATTTTGAGCTTTGCTCTAGAAGAACATTACTAATCTCATTATTTTAAAAACCCTGTTTATTATCCTATGTGTATACATATGTCCCAAGTAAAAATGTAATTGTGTATAGTATGAATGGGAAAATCTCACTATTTAAAATAAATAACAATAATCTCATTAAAATACATTATAATCATTTTCCCACTGTTAAAGATACCATCTTTATCATATAATCCCTATAAATGTGTAATAGTTAAATAATGAAATTTACTTCAATGTTTAGATGAAACATGTTTTAAAAGTAATAATTATAAATTCTACACACTAAAACTTGTACATCCATTGAAGTATTTTTTCTGTGACTGCAATAAATGCATAGATTTATCAACTTCAGTACCTTTTTTAAGTAAAAAAAAAGCAAGTTTCAAAAGAGAATATATATAATGCATCAAGTTTTATAAAGAAGTTTGTGTGTCTACCTTTGTGTTATACATAGAACAACTAACCAAAATAAATTTCCCCTTGACTTTTTCTTTCTCTCTTTACTGTTTTCTGCATTTATTTTCTTTTTATGTTTTTGTCCATAAAGACTATCCTTTGCTCAGTGTCCATAAGATTTACCCCCACGAATGTGTTCCATTCTAACACTGTGTATCTCTAGTCCATTCCTCAAAGAAAAGAGGAGCTGTAAATTCAGTTATATGGTGCTAGCACAGCCTCGCTCATCTCTACAGACAGAATCCATGAGCTCTTTTGACTTAGAAGAACAGTTTGTTGCTTTCTCTTAACTATTTTTTTCATAACCTTCCATAAAAGACTCTTCAAGAGTCTTTTGATGAGTAAAAATGGGGCTGATCTTGTTTTCATTAGGAAAATACTATTAAAAGTAAAAATGTTTAGCAGGGCAGAGTGGCACATGCCTGTAATCTCAGAACTCTTGGAGATGGAGGTGGGAGGATGAGGGTTGGAAGCCAGACTGGGTTAGTCAATGACTTAGCGAGACTGCCTGAAAGTTAAAAAGAGTGATGAATGAATGAATGAATGAATGAATGAATGAATGGCTAGCTATGCATCAAAGTGTGAAGGACTTAATTCAATCCCCAGTACACATAATAATAACGTAGAAAAGTTAAGTTTAGAATTAAAAAACGAAAACACTAGAAGAATTGCATTGTCCTTAAAAAGCTCCTCATTTTAAAATACCAAGTGATAGTTTAATGGTGATCTCTTAGGTTCTACACATTGCTTTATTAACCTATATAGTATACTGCTAAACATGTCAGGGTGAAGAATCACTTCATATGAGATAATAATGACATAAAATGGCAATATTCAGTTGCTTCACATCACATTAAGGAACATATTCAGGACACACAAACTCATAATCTTATTAAATTCAAGCATTTTCTGATCACAGATTTCTATAATTTGATTTGTTTTCTAATATACAGATTCATTAAAAACCATTCTCATGCTGGGGGTGTAGTTCAGTGGTGTTGCCACCTGCATGGCAAGTGCAAGGTCCTGAATTCAGTCCCTGGTTCTATTAAAAAAAATTAAAAAGGAAATAAAGAAAAAAGAAGCCATTCTCAGCTGTTTAATTTCCCTCTCCTGAGGAGTCAGTAACTTTGATATCCAGAATTTCAATCACTCTGTTGAGAATATTATTGTATGTCAGTTCTTGATCTTGCTTTTGTATTCTGCTAGAAAAAAAAAAAACTCACAATCCTGGAAAATTCAAGTTGTGTGATTCCTCAACTGGTATATAAAAGATACTGATCAAACTTAGGAAAAAAATTATACAACTTTGAAACTGGGAAGCATTAGAAGTTTCCAGTTTCCAGCAGAGTTCACAGCATCCAGTGCCTCCGAGTGTCACCCTGTGACTGAACTTCCTGCCTGTTAGTTGTCTTGAATCATCACTTTTCTTTCTGTCTCTTTTACTCACAAGATGGCTGCTAAGAGCCATCTCTGTGCCCTTTACATCCCCTAACCGACCCATTCCTGTCACATCACAGTCAGTGGCATAGTCTTTTACCAGACAAAGATAAAAATCAAAATAAGATCAGAAGATTCTGCATCTTCTCACTCCCATTTATCTTCATGTATACTCATCTGACATCTATTTCTCCTGTTGAAAGCATTTTCTTGTTTAATATTTCTCTTTAAAATCTTTAATTTTCCTCTTTTCTCTAATTTCTCCTCTAAAACAACATTATTACAATTAAAAATCTTATTTTGTATTAAAAACATTTATTTTTTTCCCTTTACTGTTTAAGCATGCTTCAGTCTCTATGCTCATTGTGTAAATTTTCTCCCTCAACCTATGGTATTATTCTTGTTTCTTCTCCTCATCTTCCTTAGCAAAGTTGCTAAGGATTTTCTTGAAATCAGTATTTAACATTCTTACCAAGAACAAGTGTATGTTTTTCAGAGAGATGTGCTGTCTTTTCACAGTTGTATGCTCTGGGGTTTGCTGAAGCATCTAGTTCCATATAGGTGCCCTATGAATAGCTGATTAGCCAGCTGTCCAAATAGTTATGAGACAGAAGAAGAACTGGGCAAAACAGATGTATAACTATAGATTTAATAAGAAAACACCTGGTCAAAACACATTTATAACCATAGAGGTAATAACAAATCAAGAGGTGATGTTATAAAAGATGTACATATCTGAGGACAGGTTATGCTGGAATCATTGTGTTAACACAACTGGAAGCTCTGAGCAGTGTTATTACCATCACCACTCCGTATCAAATGGTCATTGTGCATGGCACTTTTTCCATATATTCCCAGGAGTTTTTTTAAAAAGGAAAGAAGAATCACATTTGTTTGGTATGTGTCTGATTTTTCTTCAACTGCCTAACTAGTAAGGCAGCTTGGATATAATCTGTTTCCATTTGGTTTTGCGAATAGACTTAGAGCAGTGATTCTCAATCAAAGTTGATATGGTACTGATTTGATTGGCTGACAGAAGTATTGAAATCATCTCTAAACACATCTTCTTAAGGAGAAGAAGATCTTATCCTTTATTAGTGAGCATTTCCACATAGAGAGACCATGTTAAGAGGGAAGCATATCAAATAAAGAACTCAAATATCCAACCACCCTGAGTAGTTGAAGATACATTTATGATCTGTAGCACGTGATGATTGCTACTTATAGAAATTCTCAATAAATTAACTTTTCTCCTTCAAAATGTAAAACTAATACCTTCTTGTTTTGAAGTTTGAAATTTCAAAGAAAAATTATGATATGGAACGTATAAATTTGTCAAATTGTGCATCCAGAATATATATATAATAGTTATAATTATAACAAGCAAATAAGGTAAAGCCCTTTTATAGGCCAACTCTACAGATTTTTCATATATTATCTTATTTCATTTACTGATCATCTCTAAGATCTAAGTTCTGCATTTAGCCCCATTTTATACACAAAATAAGAACTATATGCACAGAAGAGACATAGCTAGGATTTATATTAGGAAATTTCTTATTTAATGAGTATTCTATCTTCTTCCTCTTCTCTCATATTTTATATAACATGACATCAAATTCCAAAAATATAAGCAAATTCTTCAAGAACTTCAATATCTGTGTTATTTATTTTATTTATGTGTGCTCTGTGATTATTTTATTGGTTCATATTATTAACTCAGGGGATGTTTTTACTTTCTTTAGGGACCATTTTAAGGAGGATTAAAATAATATGTATTTTAATAGATGTAAAGACTTCACTCAAAGTTAGATACCATGTGGAACATAACAATGTAGTCTGATGTTTTGAACTCTTTCCACAATTCTGTGGAGAGGAATGGAACAATTTTGTGATAATTCAACTTCTGTATGCAGCTAACCAAACTTGATAGGTTTCTATTTTTATTACAAAGGGAAAAAAAACTATTTTTCAGAAAATGCTTTCATAATTAAATTCCATAAAATCTACATTGAGTGTCTTAATTTTATCCAGGCTTCTGTCGAGGTTTTAAAAAACACTACATCAAGAGATCATTTGATAAGGTAAAAAGTCACTGCTCATAAGAGGTAAAACCCAGGGTTAACTCATTTATTAATAACCTAGACATGGCTTAAGTTCTTTTATTTCACTGAATCCTGGTTTTCTTGGTGGCAAAACGTGTGAAGTGCCTGGACTTTTATTAGATTAAATCGACTGTGACTCCTTCTCATTATAAGAGGTTAGGAGGAGGACCACAATCAGTTAATTCTATCACTGCAAGCCCTACACCACCCAGCAGAATTCTATATTAGGTCACAAGACATCATTATATTGTCCAACACAGAAACTAAGTAGGAGTAAAAGAAAGATTACTTCAAAGCTCCCCAAAGACTTAAACAGACACATTGGATCGCAAGTATTTCACAGACAGAGATCCACTGACTGGATCCAAAGCCTATTCTTGAGAAATCTTCACATTGCCCAGGGAAATTCTTTCTGGAGAAGTTCTCTAAAGAGCCAGACCAGCTTTGTTGGAAGCTATTTCTGACCCAGGAACTTTGTTTCCATCATCTTTCCTTTATCTTCTACTGTGTTACAGAATTATGTGATGTTGGCAGTGAGTTTATTTACCCCCTTGACATCTCCAACTTGGTTTAAATCAAACTTTTCTTCAACTACCTTTATTTTCTAATCCACGTCTACCTTCCCTTGGCTAACTTCGAAGTCCTCATTTATTTCCACTCATATATTACCTGACATTTAAAACAACTCAATTATTTTCCCAAATATCTGCCCTAATCCTGTCTCTGTAATGACATAGCAAAACATTGAAAGCATTGAATTATTATTATTTATATATTATATATATATATTCATATATAATATATTATATATTATTCATATATAATATATTATATATTATTCATTTATATTGTATATATACAGTGGATATAGATATAATATAAAATATTTTAATATAAATAGATGCTATAATTCATCAGTTCGTCCCTAGTTAAACATGAAAGTTAAAAGTGTATCAGTTTACATGGGATACCCTTAGTTGGGAAAGCACTGTCTCAGCTGGTCATCATGGTTATGTGATTGATTGTATCTTGTCTGTGGCTCTCTAGGACCTTCCTGGAAATGAAATCGACCATCTTTGAGTGATAATGTCAGTGGGATAGGATGTGACACTGGATAATGGTCTCCTGCTGCCATGTAAATGCCAGAGCAAGCCAAAAGTATCGACGGAGAAAAAGTTCATAAGAAGAGTTTTACATTCAATGCCAAAAAAAAAAAAAAAAAAAATCTATGGCCAACTATGGCTACTTTAGCTTATGCGCAATGTAAGTTAATCAATGCACAGAAGAGATGTTTCAGGCAGATCATGATGGTCAAATGATCAATCCTACATAATTGTCACCTGACAGACTTACAATTTTGAGTTGTTGTATATTTAAGCAGACTCTGAAAGTTACTTTCCCAGAAATGAAATACTTATCTAAATATGACTTTTGAACATTTATCCAAGTTCTCTTATGTTATATTAGGTACTTTTGAAATCTATGCATACATAAGAAGAAGTTGGCTAGATAAAATTCAAACATGTAGAGCCTATATTGGTAATTTAGCATTTAATAAAAGATGTAAGAAATTAGTATTCCACAGAATGCTACAACCTCTCAAATAAACAAAAAGTGCATTACCTATGCTTTAGCAAATAAAAGAACATGTATATTGAAAAAAATTATTAGAATATTTATAATTATGATTTGTTAAGAGAATATTCTAAGCAAAAATAGATTTGGAAGGAATCTCTGTTCTACATTGGGTAGAATAGTAGTGTTACCCAATTTTCTTTGCCTGGATCTGGCAAAAAACATTGTACTATTAGTTCTGTACTATACTATGACTTTGTAAGATTGGATTTGCTCTGTAGGGAAAGCAATAAGATGAAATATAGGTCTATAACATAAAATATATAGGCCAATGAGAAGTAATGTTTAAGTCTTGGTAACACATTCAGGATACCGTAGGAGAAGAAATTGTATTGAAATGTGTTGATAGAGTAGCTCATTCTGGATCTTGTGCTGGTACCAGTCATTAAAGAAATTGATATAATTTGTAAACAAAGACATATGGATACATACAACACTATTTTTTGTACTCTGTGAAATAGCTTAGTGGAAGTTAAAAATAATATTATGTATACACACATGCTCAGACCAATGAGTTGTTATATTTCAAACTACCAGAATTTTCAGTCTAAAAATTCAAGATATTTATCTTAACCTTTATAGTTTGAGGGTGGTTAAAATGTAAAAGTAAAAGGAAGTTTCATTTTTTATTTTATTTTGGCAAAGGCAATTCTGTACATGAAGTCACTCATGCCTGAACAGACACAAAACTCTCATTTAGAACATATTTGATAACCCTATCTCAATATATTTGTTGCTAAAGATTTCACTGGCATTTTAGAAAAGATACATCTCCACTTATGAGCACAAGAAATTGAAAGAAGTTCCCAAATAACTCAAAATTATGATTTAACACAGAATGAATAAAGGTATATCAATTTAGCACAAAATAATTTAAATTATCCTCTAAAAACTAGCAAATTCCAATACATGTTTAAAGCAAAAAGCCAAAGAGTGTGTTAAAACAGCCTATCACTTGTTTATGTGTCTTAGCTGTGGTACTCTTCTGCAATTCAGGATATGAATTGGATGGAATCCAGGCCTTAGCTGCCCCCTTCGATGTCTTTGTTTCATTTTCCTGACACCCTTGAATCATTTATTTTGAGTATCAGAACTCATAGTCCTTGCACATACCTACTCTACTTTTTCTTGGTTATTACTTTGCTCTCAAGAAAAACCCTTGGCATAAGAAAATTGCAAAGAATCGGCATCAAAATAAAACAAATGTCACTGAGCAAAGTTCTCTGCTTGATGCAGATAGAAGCTAAGATTTTTGCAAAAAGAAAGGCAACTCACAAGGAGGTGAGAAGCTACAAGTTCAAACCTGCATCTTTGATCCATTTTAAGTGGGGTGGAGGAAGTTTACAGAATGAGGGAGGGAGCTGCCTGTTAGTTGGATGATAAGAAGGGGCATGTTCCTTGTCAGAGGGAGATACTGTCACCATGATGGATTTTGAGCTTGTGGCATCAACTGAAAAACTGCTTTCTTTCTGTCATTTCTACTCCTAGATATGCTAATTCCAAACCAAAGGAATCATTAGCAAATGACTTCAAGTCTTTTTCTGAAAGGTAATTTAAGGAATTTATGTCTGTGAGTACCTAGACTGCCAGCTGATATAAACAGGCCTTTGACTACAGTGGGGATAGGGTTAGAGTAGACCCAATGTGAATTGTGTTGACTTCAGTGTGGGAGATCCTTAAGGCTAAACTAACATAAGGAGATATAAGGCTGTGGCACCTTAGCAATATTGTGTTAAATTACTGATTCAGTATGCAATGTAGTAGAAATGAAATAACTTATTTGTGATTTAAATCTTATTTTTATAGGATTAAAATGCCTAGAGCTGTCCTACTCAGTATCATCCCACTCTACCATGTATCTTTCATCTTCAGATTGATCATTTAAGTTATAAGAAATTCTGTGAAGATGACTGTTTTTAGTAAATTTACTATATTGAGATTTTGTTACTCTTTAATGTGAATGAATAATTATTCACATGAAATAAAGCATTCAAATAGATCAAAAGAATAATTATGAGTTTTTACACCCATCCACCCACTTTTATGGCACTGCACTATTAAGCTGTGAGTCATTATGCATTGTCAAAAGTAGAGCTAACAACACAATCAGGTTCTATAGGATTCTGAGTAAGATGGACTCTCATTGCTGTAAGCAAAGATTTTCTAGTTATAAGGTTCAGAGAAAGTACTTTAAAATTAATATTGTAAAATACCTAGTAAACATAAAGAATACACTATTTCATCAAAGTGCTGACTGCACCCGGTAACAGCATTGGTTCCACAGTTGCCAAAAGATTAAAAGTTACTAATTTGAATATCGCAAGTGGCAAAGTGTAGACAGGGCCTCGTCACCTGTTCCTGATGATAATGATTAGTAATGGTCAAACATTTTCTCTCTCTCTCTCCACATTTCTGAAAACACAAATAACTGTATGGAGGACAGTGTATTAAATTACCAATATTTTCATTTTCTTGGATACCTGATTTGTGGATATAAACACCGAGCTACCCCTAAAATTTAATGTGGGCATTAGAAAGGAGAAAGATAACAAAGACAGCAGGACAGCTAAAGCTGGGAATAGCTAAGCAAGGTTCACAGTGAAACCTTCCAGCTGCAGACTGTTCACTCAACCATCCTCTTAGGGTCACTAATGCTCATTTTCAAATGGGCTTATTGTGGCAAAAGCACTTAAAATCGCATTTAGGAATTTGTGGGTGTCTCATATTTTCTAGAATCCCTTTTTAAGAAAAACATGAAAGACAAATACAAATGAATAGCATTATACAAGATGTAATTTTAAACATTAAAAATGATTATTCGGTAATTATTTTAAGATTTTTATTTTGTGGAAAGAGCTCACCAGGACATGGCCTACCAAAACATTTCTGGTATCTACTGGTAAAATACTTAATATGTAATTAGTTTTATCTAGATAAATGAATATTTAACTAATAATCAGAAAATAATAGCTAATATTATTAAGCATTTTGTACTAATTACATTTTTATTTTTGTATTTAATATTATTATTATTATTTTGAGACAGGGTCTTGCTTTGTGGTTCAGGCTGGCCCTGGACTCACTTTATAACCCAGGCTAGCCTCAAACTCACAGCACTCCTCCTTCCTCTGCCTCCCAAGTGCTGGGATTACAGGTGTGAGCCACCATGCCCAGCACTGTGGAATGTGGTACTGATTGCTGGTGGATGTGAGTCACCATGCCTGACATTGTTGTATGTGGTTACACTAGGGGCCTCCAATTGCAGGGAAGATTTCAAGTGCCAGAACTACTGAGCTATATCCACCACATTTCAGGTGCCAGCACTACTGAGCTATATCCTTGGCCCTAAAATTATTTTCTTTTAGAATATTTTAATAGTGTACATTTGTGCTACATAATTAATATATTCATTGTGGTATTCGTACATGCACATATAGCATATTGGTCCTTTTTACTTCCCCTCCTTAAAATTATTTTCTGGAAGCATAAACATGTAACATCCTGTATCGATTTCATACAAAAATTATTTTGAAAATAATGCAAAATGGCATAATTCCTCAAATACCTAGTAGAGGTAAACTGGAAAGGTCTTTTCCATTGCAGAATTTTCTGCTAGTTATACCTTGTGGGTTTCTACACTTAAGCTGCATATTCTAACACTTATGCCGAAGTCAAGCTGTTTCCATCTGTTTAGGCTATACATTGCTTCACTTAGTAGTATAAAAAGAGCAGTTTTCTTATACTCCTGGGACCAAAAATCACACAGAATTCATAAGAGATCCTAAACATAAAAATTCATTTCCTGATTGAAAGCAGCATGCCACGCAGCAAAGACTATGACTTTTCTACTGTGTTCATAGTGCAGAAGTCAAACAACTATACCCTTCCGGACTGGACACCTCATCGCGTCACTTGAGCAGCATCAGAGTTTCCCCAGTGTGCAGAGTTGTTAATCTCTCTAGGAGTCATTACACAGGGCACCAGACGATCCTATTTGTGACTCTGTTCGGCGTGCTCTGCTGAAGCAAATCCCTTTCTACCTCTACAGTCAGGGCTCTCTGGGGAGCAGTAGTTCTGGCATAAGGAGGACAGTTCTTCAGCCATCACTCTGGGACACTTTTCTTGGCTGGACACCGTCTGTCAGGGGCGGACTGTAGTATTCACTCAGTGATCGTCATCCTTCCTGTTCACTTGGCTTCAGGATCCAAAGGTTATGGCTCTGGCAAAGTCTCAGCGTCATGAGAGCTCCTCCAACACCTCGAGGGCTTGTCATCTGTGAAGCTGGGTCACTGCAAGAACAATTTCTACAAGAACTGCAGCCACGGAGACGTGACTCTGCACAGTTCTGTACTCACAGCGGTCCCAGGCGCTGCTATCTGCTGAAGTGCAGAAACTCGAGCTTATTAAAATTCCCAGGAAACACTCACTGGCAAAAGCAGTATTTAATTCTTTCAAAAACATTTTAGAAAACACAGTGTTGTGGTTAAATGATCTTTGTGCTGCAACAGTATGAACTCTATGAGAACCTGAAGCTAAAAACGGAAAGTGGGAGAAATTTTTATTTGGCAAATTCTTCCTCTCACTTGTCTAAACCCCAATTGATCCCTATTGTCCAAACATCTGCTATTGTCTCTGTGCCTTTTATCTCAAAGAAGAGATAGTAAAGGGGTCCAGTTGACATTCAGACATCAGTGATCTAATTGTAAAGGTAAATAATTCGCCAACGCTCAAGACCACACCACCCACCACGTACCCGTCAGGAGATTTTTATTCAGAATCGAGTGGCTGCTGTATCGAAGTAAGACAGGAAGCCTGGACCAAGAAAAGAAAAGAAGAAAGAGACAGAGGCGGAGGCAGAGACAAAGGCAAGAGGGAGATAGAGACGCAAGACGTAAGAGAGAGACATAGAGAGGGAGAGAGTGAAAGGTCTTATATAGACCCGGGGGTTAGAGGCTCTTACGTCAGGGCTGAGGTAAGGCAACCTTAGCCTATCAGACGCTATAAAGTTCATACCTTGCAAGAAGCTCAGTTCCGATTGCTTCTAGCTGATGTGGACTCTGGGAAAGGGTAACTACGGCCGGGGGAGTTGCGGCGGAGCTATGAGGACGGGTGAAGAACTTGTAACTCCTCTTAACACTAATGGACTACAATGCATTAATGTATTATATAACTATTGATGTTTCTGAAGTTTGTTGTTATTCAAAATATCTAGAGTAGTCAATAAGTTATTTTTTAAAAGGAGAGAAGAAAGGAGACTAGGACAGGAAGAAAATAAGAAAGGAATGATACAGGAAGAGAGGAGATACGAAAGTATACGATATGGTGCTGCTTATCCAGAGATAAGATGCCGGTTTGACTTTCACTTCGTTTGCTGCCTGAGAGCAAATTACTTAATCTTCAAGACCTCAGTTCAGGTCCTTGTACATACAAATTTAACTGCTTACCCCAATCCTACTTGAAAAGCTTTTCATAGTCTTCATTTGAAAAAAGCTCAACCAGGAGCATATATTATTTAGAAGGTAAATTTAATTTCTAAGTAGAGCTTATTATAGATTATTCTAATCACATAACAAAAAGGGAAAGTCATGCCTACATTAGTATGTGATTTAGATTGCTATATCAATAATTAGTTGCAATATTAGTCAAAATATGAAAGGAGTTAAATTAAGACTGATGACTTGCTTTTTATTTTCAGTTATGTTAAAAAGGGAATGACTAGAAAAATTAGAGAAGATAAATGTTAATATACATCTGGTAAAGCTGATGCTATATAGGAACACAAAATATTTAATGCATTTTATAATTTATAATGACTAGTTATAAGAAGCTATTTAAGTCAAGAAGAAATATAATTCAATATCAAATAGATTATGCAGGAAAAATGATGAGCATAGCTTAAGGCATTTATTAAAACCACAAAGAATAATGGAGAAAGGAAGCGTGTTGAGAAAGGGGATGAGAAGAGAAAGATGTAGTAATCCTTCCACTTTTCATCTCCTTTCAACCAATATTTTAGGATGTGAACAGTTACTATGGTGCCCTCTGCTATTAACTGTCAGTTATTCAGTCTCACTTCTGTGGTTATGATCTTCACCATGTGGCTTCCTCTGGCCAGAGGAACCTGTGTGTCCTGTGCAAGGTTAATAAGTACAGAATCTTCCCTTCCTACTATCCAGGAAAGTAACCCTGCTCTTCCAATATTGTGGAGATCTAAAGACTATTTTAATTAAGTACCAATTCATACCTTTCTGTCTGTATCTGAATGTAATGTGAACTGATACATCAAATTTATGCTGAAATGCAATCAAGTCAGTTTTAGGGTCTTAGTGCTGAGGACTAGTAAATAAACCCTCACTGGAGGTCTGGCATACTGAGTACTTGTCCAAGTTTTGAGGAGTGAAAATTAGGACCTGGACATAGAATGTCTAGTATAGACATAGAATGTCTTGTTTTGTAAAGTAGCTTTGCTGTGATGTGATTTACAGAGAGATGAGTTACATAGTAGTTATCTATTACTATATAACAAACTGCTCCAAAACTGAAAGGTGTGAAATAATAACTTCCACTATATTATTGTGGCATGCCTTTCAAAATCCGTCTTCTTGTCAGAAAAAATTATTTTGCCCAAATTCCTCCAACTGGCTGCAAGTGATACCTGTTTATTGTTGCCTCCTATAGTTCA
>PVIR01040635.1:0-13241 GCA_004026965.1 Petromus typicus | reverse complement strand
ACTGGGTGTGGAGACCCACACCCAGCAGCAACCAGTACCACATACCACAGTGCCGGGCGTGGTGGCTCACGCCTGTCATCCCAGCACTCGGGAGGCAGAGGCAGGAGGATTGTGATGTGAGTTTGAGGCTGAGCTCAGGGCCAGCCTGAACCACAAAAGCGAGACCCTGTCTCAAAAAAACCTAAAAAAAAAAAAAAAAGAAAAAAAAAAAAAGAAACAGAGACAAATTGTACCAGATTTTACCTTGCTTTTCACAGTTCATAACTAAGACACTGTAGATGGGTCCAGACGCTGGGAATAAGAAAATGTACGGTTCTGAAATCGAAGAGTGGGCCTTGGCAGCCTGGTGCTGGGCTCATGGCTCTTTCCTCTGTCACTGTGTACGGAGTGTGAGCAGGGAGGTCTTCAGCATTAATGTAGGGCTTCCTGGAAAAGTGATGCTGGGTCGTGCTTAATAATCTGTAGCTTTAGAAATAATTAGTAAAGTCTAGAATTTAAGAATGATGTCTTCCATATCAGTGTGGTTTCAGGAACTTAATACTTTGTGAATTTTTACTAAAATTAACACACAAGGCCACAGCTGGGCGGGGTTAGCTCGCTCATGAAGCGGGGCTGTGAGGATCTGAATTAATTCCTCCCTGTCACTGTTTCTGCAGTTTGTTTTCTTTGGCTCTTGCTTAGCCATTGAGCAGTGAGGTAGAAGACTTTGGCGCCTTCTCAGCATGCGCTGAGACCTAGCATATGCAGGCAGACGCTCATAACGCATTCTAAATGGGCCTCTGAAAGCACATGAACTTGGTCTTGATAAAACAGCACCTGGGTCTGTGCCCCAGTCTTCTTTGTGTTTGTGGTTCCCTTTGTGCAGGCTCGTGAGCCCTTTCTCCTGCCCTCCGGGGACCCTTTCTGACAAATATCCCTGCACAACACATCTTGGTTGGCCAGGAGGGGAGAGGAAGCCACAGAGAAATTAAGGACCCACTCTGGGCAGAGTTAAGGAGTCAGATAAGTTGTTCTAGATTTGGTGAAGAGTGGTTTGGGCCTGGTGGGAGAGCTGGGGAGGCTGTGATGGGTTGTCACCTCCTTTTGGTGAGAATGGTAAAAGGCAGAGATCTTGAGGTAGCAACAAGCAAGGCTCGGAGAGCGTGGCCAGCAGGCAGGTCTCCCTCAGCGAGACTGTACAGAGAGATGCGTGGATGTTCTCATGGTGCGGTCCTGGGCTGTGTAGCTCAGGCTGACAGGGCAGAACCCCCCGACGGGATGGGTGGCTTAAATAGCAGAGACAGTTCTCTTGCAGTTAAGGTTGGAGGACGGAGGCAGGGTGAGAACAGCTGGGACCCTCTGCTGGTTGCTGATGCTGCTGTGTGAGGGAATTATCTGCTCCTCTGTGCCTATGTCCTGATTTCCCCTTCTTATAGGGACATCGTGAGGTTGGGTGAGGTGTTGTCCTCATCCATGGCCTTTCTGTAACCTTGTTACTCTCTGAGGTCCCATCTCCAACTGACAAGGTGCAGGGGTTGGGCTTCAACATACAAATTCAAGGTGGGAGTGTTCAGTCCGTGACAAGTCCTCAAATGCAACATAAAAGTAGAGATTCAGGCAGAGTGAGAAGAAGACAACTATGGGCTCTGGCTTCTAGGGGCTGGGGCGTGATGTCATCTACCCAGGATGCATTCCGTGGAGGGGAAGGGTTCTGTAGCGGAGTGGGGCTGTGGAATATGCCTGGTACTGGGGTGGTGAGAGAGTTCTGGAAATGGATGGTGGTGGATCTTCCTGGTAAGATGCTGCAGCAGAGTCTCCCGGGAGGAGAGAGGAAGACATTCTAATCTCCAGTTATCATTGTGCCTATCATAGGAGCTTCTCGAAGTTTTCCTTTAGACTCAGAGGTGTTTATAAAGTCCTCTTGCATCTTTAATGTTTAATGGCTTTGGATATACACTTGATAGAAGCAAGCTTGTTAAAATTGTTGTTTGCTAATCAGAACCACATTCTTTGGGGAAACTTAGAGCAAGGAGCACGAATGCAATTTAGGAAATCACTCACCAGCAACTGGAGAATGTTCTCAACGAGTTAGAAAATTGGATTGAACAATATGCTATGAAAGATGGCAGTCCTGTTGAAGCTTAGAAATGTGAAGTGTTTTGTATTAAAAGTGAATGAATCATACTTCTGTTTGCCATTCACAGTTTTACTTCACTCTTGAATATACACCCAAGGTTATTAAGGTTTGTGAGTTTTACAACTATATGCTATGAACATGAAGTGGGTTCTGTCTAGTGTGGAAGGCCCGGGGCCCTTAGATGAACTGATGCCTGATGTGTAGCTAGCCACGACTCCTGTCATGTTTTAGAAAGCCCTCAATTCCTAGGCTCCATCTCTGCCAGGATCAGTTCTCCAGACCATTGTCATGAGATATCCCCTCCTTCTTGCCTTAGTCCGTTCAAGCCGCTGTGAGAAAATGTCACCAGCTGGGTGGTTTGCAAACAACAGGAATTTATCTCCCATGGTTCCAGAGTCCAAGACTCAAGGGCTGGCAACGTTGGTGTCAGCCAAGGGTCTGTTGTGTGGCTCCTAGACAGCCGTCTTGTGGCTTCATCCTCAGATGGTTGCAGGAGCTTGGTAGATCTCTTGGGCCGCTTTGGAAGGATCCAGTTCCATTCAGGGGAGCAGAGTCCTGGGAAGCCCCCCCCCCCAGGCTGTCACACTGCAAGTGGGTTCAGCTCACACATTTGGGGAAGGACAAAAGCATTCAGACAGGAACCATCCTTCGCCTTACGGTTCCAGCTTGGGACGGGCGCTTCCTTTCAGGATGCAGTTTGAAGTACTCAACAGCCAAATGGGTTCTTTGCGGTCTATCCCGCTCACATTCCCTGCCTGTCCTCCACAGGCTGGGGCTCCCCCCATGCCATCTACTGTGGGGACCCCGAATAAACACACCCTTCCTAGTGTCTTCCCTCCTGCTCCTCCTGGGGACACCATGGTCTTCGTGCTGCCCACCGTCCTCAGCCCGTGCCGCGGTCATGTCTCGGTGCCTGCCCTGCCCCACTCCATGCTCCATGCTGCCCCAGAACCTTGCATGTCTGCTGTCCCCAGTCACCTCGCAGCCGGGTCTTTCCCGACTCTTCACTCTCGAGTAGCAGCTCTCACGGAGCTTTCCCTCATGGCCCACATCCCAGGCTATCGGTGCGTTTTCTGTTTCTACCACTGTGTCATGTCTTTGTTGGAGGGTGCTGTCTGATTGGTATTAGACGTCGTGTCGCTGCTGAATCGATGGGTTTCCCTCACTGTGAGAAAGGCTTCCGCGGCTTGTGTGGGGCTTTCTTATTTGTGTTACCTCTGCCGAGATGTTGTCAGCTCTGAAGAGCTTGATAGGAAAGGAGTAAAGCGGCACACTGCTGTGTCAGTCGGGATTTTTGTGGCTTGGTGAGGCAGTGATGCATGGCCATAGTCCTAGCTGTTCGAGAGGCTGAGGCAGGAGGATCACTTGAGTTCAGAGTGTAGAGCCAGCATGGACAACATAGTGAGATCTTGTTTCTTGAAAAAAAAAATTATCTTTTTGGCTACAGCTTGGAAATTTTTTAGTAGTAACAATTTAGAGAATACTTTTACTGAAAATTTTGAAAACATCTGAGTTTTGGGTTTGTTTTCTCAGTTTCATATTCAGAAGTTTTTAGTCCTAACTGGAAAAAAATTTCTTCTGAAATAGGACTGTAAAGGTCCCCAAGAATCTAAGACTTTTTTGTTTGGTTAATGTGTACATCATAATCACCTTAGAAACAATCTAAGGAAAATAGCCACATTTTTATATGACATTTCCCTGTCTTTCCCCCATTCCTAATTAGTATTTTAGTCAGATTTTAGGATCTTGGTATTGCTAAACTTCTTATTGTGAAATATAAAGGTGAGTTTTATAAAAAATAGCAGCCAATAGCTCTTTCGCTGGACTACTTTTTGGAATTTGTTAATAGAGACATAAGAGTCAAATTTTCTGCCAGTGAATTTGTGTGTCGTTGGCTCCAGTGACTTCTGTTTGTACTTAATTTATGTTTACATCTATATTTAAACTTGACCACTGTGCTTTCAGGCTCATTATGGTTTGAAAGGTGCCTCTCTCTTTGGAGCACCTGCACTAACGTGGACTTTTTTCATTTCCAGGTGTATTTGTCAAACTTTGCACGAGAAGATCACAATTTTGGTGACTCATCAGCTGCAGTACCTCAAAGCTGCAAGCCACATCCTGATACTAAAAGATGTAAGTAGCTGTAAGATGTCTGCCGAACTTTTCGGCCTCAGGGGAGTTGAAGGGTGAGTTTCCCAGCCTGTTATCTGCCTCGGGCTTCTCCAGAAACTTTTTCTTCTTCCTCAGTTTTATGTCCTTTTCTTAGAGCTGGTATTCATGCCTTTGAGAAGAAAGTCAGAGAACCTCTAGGAATGCTGCTGTTGCATCCTAAAACATGCCATCCTAAAGCATGTGAAGGTGCTAAACTGCAGCTGTTACAGTGAAGTTTAAAAGGACGCTGTGCTCTTTAGAAATTTGTCTCCTTTTCTGCACCACTCAAAGTAGGTTATTTGGAAATTACAGACATAAGGCTCATTTGCCTCCATTTGATAATTACACAGTTTGCCTAGAGAAGATCTTCCATCAGTAACAACACTGTGATTGGGTGGCCGAGCATCCCCTGCTCAGAGCACCCGCCTTCCTGACATCCTGATTAGGTGACAGCCTGCACAGTCCTCAGTAGGATGAGGCTCTTACCTTCTTACTGGGGTGTGTGCCATGGAGGAGAGCAAGTTGCCCACAGGGACCTGAGTGGCAGGACGTGAAGGTACGTGCCCTGCTGTCAGCTGGGTGAGGAGCATCTGACACAGGGAGGATGGTGGCGTGTTCCTGAGGGAGGAAGGCACCTGGCACATTTGGAGGGACAGAGGGTGCCCCAGGCTGGCTGTGTGAGCCAGCGGAGGTGTGGAGGCAGCTGGGCTGGGAGCACAAGGCACTGGGCTTGGAACTGAGGAAGATGCTTTATTGATTGGTGCTTTCTTGTTTTTGTACTGGGGTTAAACCTATGACCTTTGCTTTCAGCTATACTCTTTGGACTTTTAAGTTTTTTATTTTGAGACAAAGTCTCACTAAGTCACTAAGTTGTTCAGGTTGGTCTCAAACTTTCTGTTCTCCTGCCTCAGCCTCCCAAAAGGCTGGTTATAGGTATGGAGTCACCATGCCCATCCTGATTTGTGATTTTTAAAAGATCCCTCCTAGTGTTCAATGGAGAGGTACAGTAGAAGTGGAAGTCCTCAGATGGGAAAAGGTGTAGGCTTGGGTGGGTGTATCCGTTTGATTGGGTGGCTGGAACAAAGTAGCACAAACCTGCTGACTTAAAACCACAGGAAGATTGTCTCACGCTACCTGAGCGGCAGAGTCTGAAGTCAAGACCAGGTGGGCTTCGGCTCTAAGGGGAGGCGCCTCCAGGCCTCTTCCGCCTCCTGGTCTTTTAGTGGCAGGCCTTAGCTACTTTGCAATCCAATTATTTAAATGCAGGATGACCAAAATTTGCCTAGTTTATCAATTTTTAATAATATAATAGGGAATGATAATTTTATCAAACTCAGTATTTTTTCTGTGTATAATGTCTTAAAATATTCTGTATGAAACACAGAGTTACATTCCAGACAGTAGTAACTAGTCCCTTTCCAAAATCTTTTAGTATTGTTGTCTTTCTTTGAACAGCACACTTTTCACTTGTATGAGCCTTCCCTTTTTTCCAGTTGGTGCTATAGTTTCAGTGATATGTCTCCTCTGAATGTACTGATGAAGACATCGATGGTGGACATCTTGGTTGGCATTTTGCTATCCTGTGTTGTTCAATTATTTGATCTCTTAAACCTAATCTAAATGTAAAAGGACTTTTGAATCCCCTTGTTTGGAATAAATAACAAATGAGTTTCATATTGTTTGGCCTGGAAGGTACATAAATATTTATAATATTTTTCTTCACATCTAGTTTACAGAATAGACTTTTTCCTCATTTCTTGTTAGATGTTGCTCAACCCATAGAATTATTAAAATCATTAGCCACTATTGGAATTTTAAGTTCCATTTCTTCTTGCAAATTCTTTCACTTCTGTATTATGAATAGTTGACAGTGAGACATCTTTTTTGTCTTCCCATATCATAGCAGATGTTTTTTTCTCTCTGATGTGCTAACGTTTGCCCATTTTCCAGTTTTTCTTTTGCGAATCTTTTGGCACTTCTTTCTTATTCATTCTCAGTGTCCCACCTTTGCCCTTTTTATATTGTAGAAGAGTCCCAGAGGAGTATAAAAGTTCCATCTAATGTATTTATCCTAAGAGCCTTTATAGATTATAGCACAAAATTTTGTTATTTTTCACAAATAAGCACAAATTAATAAAAGACAATAATCAGAACTTATTGTTAGATTTCACTAGAAACAAGCATCAGAGTCCAATACAACATTCTAATTAAAAGGTGGACATAAACCAAATAGGCACACGACTGTGTCTCATGGGAACGAGAACCCAGTTGTTGAGATGGCACCTTCTGCACGCTGTCATGTGGTTAATGCCCTTTTCCTTGGGGCTGTGGCACCAGCGGTCTGCCTCCTGGCGTGGTGTGTGTCTGTCAGGACTATTACGAGGACATCACTTGTGCTGGGGTCCCCCGTCACCGCCTCCAGGCATGGCCTCATTTAACCTGGTCACGTCTGCAGAGGTCCTGTTTCTGTATTAGGTCACCTTCACCCGCACTAGAATTTAGGACTTGAATGTATCTGTTTTGGGAACCACTTGCCTGGACAGATGAGGTTAGTGAGACTATTACAGATGTCGTGAAGGCTTGATGTGTGGCTTGTCTGCCTCTTGCCTCGCATCCTTGCACTACCCCTCAGCTTTGCAACAGATCCTGGGTTTAATCTTTCATCATGAGTCAGAAGCCATCTCCTTAGTACCATCAAATGTTTTCACGTGTCTTCTCTGTATTCGTCAACTTTGTGTTACCACAGTGAAATACCCGGGCATCTTCTCAGAAAGAGGCAGATTTCACATTATCGCAACAAACAGGATAGTCAACAACAGCAGAGTTCTCGGAAAAACCTTTAAGTGCCTTCTTCACACCAGTGTGACTTCTAATGAACAGTGAGGAACCTGTCAATCAAAGCTCCATCAAGTGACTTCTCGCCTCAAGGAGGATTATAAAAGGCAGAATTGCTACCTCTTCAGAAGCATTTCTGTGTGTCGACTTTTTCTAGTTCCCTCAGGAATGGGGATCTCAGATCCTCAAATTTAAAAACAATTAATTTCTTGTGCAGAAGGCTGAAACTGGTGTGGTCATAGCGGGATGTCAGTCAGTGGTGACGAAAGAGCCATGTTGCTGGTCCCCTCCTGTGGACGGGGACTGCACCCTGCTGGTGTGAGCACGCCTCCAGCTTTTGTACTTCCAGAACAACCATTTTTCTTCTGTTCAGCTCCCGGAAGAACTGGGGCCTGTTTGTGCGGCTGGTCCGACTCCTCTCTCAGAGCAGAGGGGATGGTGGCCCTTTTCAGTCCCGTTGGAATTCTTAGTATTTGGTCTCTCAGGAAAAGCACCCTCCCAAGACTCCTAATAGTTTCCTCCTGTGTCTTACCGATACTGAATGAATTTCATAAAAGAAATATGTGAATTTTATTTTATAAATGGAACAAGATACAGTATGTGAGGATTATTTTCTAATTCTCTAGTCATCAAACTGTTTCAAACAACCGAAGGGCACTGTGAGGTTTTCCTCCGTGGACCACCTTGGGGTGAGAGGCTGGAGGAGTCCTGGGCCGCCTTCCCTGACCTGTCCTGCCTCAGCTCCAGGGCTGCTGCCCTTTGATTTGTTTTTTTTTTTTTTTTTTTAGGTTTTTGGAGACAGGGTCTCGCTTTGTGGTTCAGGCTGGCCCTGAGCTCAGCCTCCAACTCACATCACAGCAATCCTCCTGCCTGTGCCTCCCGAGTGCTGGGATTACAGGCGTGAGCCACCATGCCCAGCACTGTGGTATGTGGTATTGGTTGCTGCTGGGTGTGGGTCTCCACACCCAGTATTGTTATGTGGTTACCGGGGAATCGAACCCAGGTCCTTGCGCTTGCGAGACAGGCACCGGAACCACTGAGCTAACTCCCCGGCCCCCGCCCTTTGATTTGTTTTGAATCCCGGGATTTGCCTTATGTTTGATTGTGCCTTTTCAGATAAATCAGCTGGGTCTCATTTCATGGAGTAAAAAAAATAGTCAAGATGTTTGCATATGATTTCTGTAACTTTGTAAGGAGGGGAAACTAGATGAGGTATCACGTGGAAGGCTGGATTTTTCAGTTTGTAATTTCCTGAGTCTGGGGGACAGGTTTAGAGTAAGACTCTGAAGATGCAGCTCATGGGGGGCTGTGTCCACAGCTAGTTCACACATGTTTGTTCTCGTCCCAGACAGGGCAAGTGACCAGGTGGGGCTTGTTCAGTGATCCTTACTTAGATGTACTCATGTCTCTCTCTCTCTCTAAACCAAGTGTTTTCTTGTTATTTTTTCAAAACCTGGAATTACTTCCCTGATTTACTGCTCCTTGGAATCTTAACAGCATGAAATGTACCTCAGTTTCCATGTTCTCCAAAAAGACTGAGCAGGAACTCCCACCAACATATCTGTACTTATTACTTCCCAAATGCCTATGATGATTTACATCAGTGGTTTCCATTCTTGTCACTGGATTCTGCTTTTCCTTTATAGCCCACAGCACCTCGTACAGGATTTCGTGGAACACAGGGTGCTCAGTTAGGTATTATTGAACTGTACCGTATTTATCAACCACGGTTTCAGATAATCATAATTTAAGACTCGTTACCCTTCTGTGGTTAGACTAGATTAGTAATATCCCACACAAATGTATTCCTCTGAAATTACTTTGATTTTAGGGAGAGATGGTGCAGAAGGGAACTTACACTGAGTTTCTGAAATCTGGAGTAGACTTTGGTTCCCTCTTAAAGAAGGAAAACGAGGAAGCTGAACAACCTTCAGTTCCAGGGACTCCCACCCTGAGGAATCGTACCTTCTCGGAGTCTTCAATTTGGTCACAACAATCCTCTAGACCATCTTTGAAAGACGGTGTTCCAGAGGGCCAAGATGTAAGTTCTTCTGATGGGATAACCTGACTCGGGGGTCCTTAGAATGATTGGTCTGCTATGTGTGCTCTTGGCGTTGCCCTGGGGCTCTGAGCTTCCCTTTGTATCCAGAAGCTTAATTTGAAGACGGCTTGGCCCTTGCTGTACTGTGGCCATGATAAATCAACTGTTTCTACGATTCGTTGGCATGTCCTAACACTGCAGGTAGCTGATGATATTCTTTTGCCCTGTTTTCAGATATAGAATAAAGTCTGTGCATGTTCAGTTCAGGTACAGTGTTTTTCCCTGCATGTTTTGATCCATACTGCAGAAGCTTTGAAGTCTGAACACACATGTGGATCTTCACTGAAGTGCTTGGGTGATTCTGTTAACATGACTGAGGTGGTTGCTGCCCCTTGCTGGGCAAACTCATTACCCATTTGTACCGTTTGAACTCAGTTACAGGGTTTGGCTGACGTTTGGGGGCCTATAGTCTGTCTTCCTTGTTGTTCATTGTTGTTGTTGGGGTACTGGTGATGGAATTCAGAAACTCGTGCTTAGCACCCCCAGTCTTCTACTCTATTTCCATTGTTGAGTGATGTAAATAATCTAAGTGAAACATTAGTTCCGCATCATTTTGCTAGTTTGGAAGAAGCATTTACCCTTGCACATAGGTGTGTTAGGCATGTGCTAGAAATCATGGTGCTCTATTTCAAGGAAAGTTACACTACAACTAGAAATAGGATCCTCTTACTTCTCACAGACTCCTTCCATTGAGATGGCTGGGTCCTAGGTGAACACATTTACAGACTGGCAAAGTAACTTGCACACCCTGCTGGGTGTCTGCGTACCCTGCTCCATGGAAGGGGGATCATTTGACACTCTTTAACAGCCATGTGTAATTTGCCTGTTTTCTTAGCACCTTGGTAAAAAGGTGCACTGTCAGCTTCTGAAATTATGTGGGGAACTATTTTGTCTCTTGCAGACAGAGAACATACAGGTAACACAACCAGAGGAAAGCCGCTCTGAAGGGAAAATTGGCTTGAAGGCCTACAAGAATTACTTTACAGCGGGTGCATCGTGGTTTTTTATCATTTTCCTTACTCTGCTAAACCTGGTGGCTCAGGTAAGTAATATTTGCGTCCTCAGAGTGACATTTATGTTCTCACATTTATGCTTTGGTTAGTATATTTTTCACTTCACTAGAAATTTGCATTGAAGTATGGTCTCTGGAAGACCCACGTGAATGATACTAACTTTATATATTTTAAAGAGCTTTTAGAGAAGACAGATATCTTGCAAAGATTTTAAGGTGTGCTATGCATTTCCCCCACCAGTTGTTGTCTGAAAAGTTGGGTTGGCACAAACTGAAGCAGGAAGAGCAGCTCATTTTTTAGGAACCTTCCTTTTCGTTGCATAATGTCATAGTATAGAGGTCAGAGTTGAACTTGTTCCAACGCTGGGTCTTTTGTTCCCCTTTTCCAGGTTGCCTATGTCCTTCAAGACTGGTGGCTTTCCTACTGGTAAGTTATTCCTGCTCTGACATGAAGTGTTACGAAATCAACATGAAGCCTCACTTTTCCACAGAGTTCAGGGAAGAGGTGGAGTTTGTTGAACACTCTCTTCTAATCTTCACTTAGTTGCCTGAGAAAAAAATTAAAGTTCTTGCTGGTGGAGTGTGACCCATAACGGTCTCCACCCACGTCTGATCCACAGCTGCATGTTGAGAACTAAAAGTCATGATTCAAATTGAATTTTTATAAGTTGGATATATAAAAGACTGTGTGTGCTGGGAGTCGTTTTCTAGCATAAAACACTTTCTTCCAAAACGATGTTCATGTTTTTGTATTTATCTAAATTCCACTTATAGTTTAATATTTTTTTCCCCTTCTGTTCCATAGGGCAAACGAACAAAGTATGCTGAACGTCACTGTGAATGGGGAAGGAAATGTAACTGAGAAGCTAGATCTTAACTGGTACTTAGGAATTTATGCAGGTAAAGTTTAATCATTTGGTCTTTTATATGAGAGCCTGAAATGCTTACAAAGAGCCAGTGTGAGTAACTGGGGCTTCTAGGAGTAATTCAGTAATGTCTTAACAGATTAGGAGTCTTGAGTCGTATTTACCCTGTGAATTAATTAGAATAATTATTTTTAAAATCTACTAGAAGAAAGAGGCTGAATGGAGACTCTTAATTTGCTCTATGCTGGATTTTGAAAGTTAAACTAGGATTGAGCATTCAGAAAATCAGCCACTGGAAATGTGTGGCCATTGTCTATTCTAATAGGTTGCTTTAGCTAAATCTTATATCATTATATGGATGGGCAAGGGGATTAGAAACGGATCCCCACCCTGCGGTTCGGATTGTTCCAATTCTGTCTGAATAAACCCTGGCTTTTATTGAACTTGGATGAAATCCTCTGGCAGCGAGGACCCCAAAATAAAAGCATTATTCCCTCCCAGGTATGCAAAGCTCCCTTCTCCACTCTGCTCATCTCTTGGGCTTCACTAATTACTTAAGAGGGAAGCTAAGCAGGGAGAAACCCAGTGTCTGGGAATTAGGACTCCTTCTCTTTCTTACCTGGCGATCACAATGTTATCACATCCTCAACTGTGTGATTAATTTAACATTTGGCTTGCCAGACTAATATTAACACTGCATTCTGTTTACACCTGAGTGCTTGGAATATATGTAGCATCACATAGTTTTAAAAGGAAATCCTCATCTAAAATTTTAAATACATCCACGGGAAGCACTTGCAGAAGCCTCTTCAGGGGTAGAGGGAGTGAGCTTTGTAAGAACCCACCCACTGAAATTTGGTATTTTGTTGAACTCATGCTAAGAAGAGGCCAATACCCATTAGCTGTTTACTTTCCAAATTGGTGGATGAATCAAAACCTAAAGGAGAAAGGAACAGGGTTCCATTGTATATTCAGTTATGAAGGCAGGCTGAAGAAAGTGATGTTAATGGAGTTTCAGAATTTGAGAAGCTTTCCAAAGGTAAATATAGTGCTGTATTGTTATGAGGGGGAAATATTTATTCCAGAAGCTATCCCCACTCTGTGCAGCAGTGTGAATTAAAACGTGTTGGAAAAGCAGGGGCCTGGGCATGTGGCTTAGTGGTAGCAGGGGCTGGGATGCCTGAGTCCCTCGCTTTGATGCCCATGCATATCCACACCCACCCACAAACCCACCCACAAATCAACACCCACATCCACACCCACCCATCCACACTGACCCGCACATCTACACCCACATCCATCTACACCCACACCCACAAATCCCCTCCACACGCGCGCGCGCGCACACACACACACACACACACACACACACACACACTCTGCATGCACAAGAGGACGAAAATTTGATTTTATAGGCACAGTGGATACTCATGAATGTCTTAATAGAATATATAATATATTATATTACTTTTATGTAAATAATTGGCAGATCAGTTGCCTATTAAAATTATTTTATGTTAAAATATAATATTTTCTTGCAAGTCAGCTATTTACAAGCTTTTCCATGTACAACTTAATGTGATATTTTCAAATTCTTTAAAGCTCCTTGGGCATTTTCTACAAGGAAAAGGTAATCATTTCTCCTATTCTGTGTTACTGTCACATGTTGGTATCAACATACTGGGATGTTAGACGGCAGGACATGTTGTAAATAATAAGATCTAGAATATAGAGAAGGGGAAGATCAGCTACTTATTAATGGTTGTCTTCTAGGTTTTTAGGAGAACCTGTATTTAAATTATGGAAACACGATGAAATCACAGTTTATACCTCATGTAGTTTTCACTTAGTAAGAGAAAAGTTGACTGTTTCAGTTCTTCTCGTCAGAGTATCTTGTGCACGCATCATACTTTCATACTTATTTTTGTATACAGCCTGACCTGCCTTAGTATCCAAGAAAATGCAATGATTCTGTTTCCAATTGCTGTTCCCTTTTTCAGGTTTGACTGTAGCGACCGTTCTGTTTGGCATAGCAAGATCTCTCCTGATGTTCTACGTCCTCGTTAATTCTTCTCAAACTTTGCACAACAGAATGTTCGAGTCAATCCTGAAAGCTCCGGTATTGTTCTTCGATAGAAATCCAATAGGTGAGTCAGACAC
>PVIR01040634.1:0-13103 GCA_004026965.1 Petromus typicus | reverse complement strand
CACTAAAGTTTTTTTTCTAATTTGTTGAACTTCTGACATATAGAAAAATAATAACGTGCAGTGACTAAAAAGATTATTTTCGTAGATTGTTAGTTGACTGCTTAGGGATACTGCTTTCGGTATGTTTTTCAAGGCAGGAAGGTTTTGATACTCTGCCACCTTGCCATCAACATATCCATTTTGGAATCCTAGAGCTGCCATGGATATGACTAAACATTGTAGTTTATATATGAAATTTGACATTCTCATCAAATCTTATACCTTTTATTTCCATTCAAATTACAGAAAAAATAATTCTAAGCAGAGTCTGTAACTGTGACATATACTTTAATTTATATTCCTATAAATTTTCAGTTATAATAGTTATATAATTGTGAAATAATAGCATTATAGTTTGATATTAAATGTAATAACTGCAGTTCATAAGCTTGTATCATATGACTTCTGTATGAATTTGTGATATAAACTCGAACCATTTTTCTTTTGCATTAGTAATACCATATATTCTTATCTATTCCTAAGATCTGCTGTATATTAAGAATATTAGTCTTTGTCCTATGTAATAAATATTTTTCTGGTTGTTTCTTATGTTACTAGTGGTAATTTTCAGATCCAGAATTTAAATATTATGCAGCGGAAATAAAGGAAATATTTTTTTCCTTTATGGTTTCTGGGTTTTACATAATGTTCAGAAGACCTTTCCTGTTTTGAGGTCTGAAGAAATTTGCTTATGTTTTCTTCTAGTATGTTTATGTTTTCAATTTTTAACCTTAATAAAGCTTTGATCCTGAGCTAATAAATTTTCTTGCAAGGACAGAAATGGAGATCTAGCTTTCTTTTTAAATTGCTAGCCACATATTGCTATGTTATTTCCTTAAAAATCTAATTTTATTGGGCCAGGGATTTAGCTCAGTGGTTCTAGCGTCTGCCTGGCAAGTGTGAGGTGTCAAGTTCGATCCCCAGTACCACATACCACAGTGCCGGGATGGTGGCTCACACCTGTAATCCCAGCACTTGAGAGGCAGAGGCAGGAGGATTGCTGTGAGTTTGAGGCTGGCGTGGGCTACATAGTGAGTTCAGGGCCAGCCTGAACCACAAAGCAGACTCTTTTTTAAAACTCTAGTTTTATTACTTTTCATGAAATACTTCTGTTTTGTGATAAAGTCTTTTTTCAGCTTGTATGTATTTCTAAACTTGGTTCTCATTAATATCTTTATTAAAGTCTAATATTGTAATATTAGATTGTTTTCATTGAAAATGTTATGGTTACTCTTGCATGTTAATACCCTCAAAGGAACTTTAGAGTAGTTCTGTGCTCTTTTGAAAGAGAACACAGTGAATGTAACTTGGTGTTTTCTGATTACTTATTAATGCTGATTTTAATTATAAAGTTCTTCATTGTGCCTCTTTTCAATTTCAAAACATCTAAATTTTCAAATCATCTTATTTTTATCCATCTTTTGTGCTTTATATTTTTGCAGTGAGATTGCTGCCTGGTTGCTGCTTTCTCGGGCTGTCGCGGGGTTTATCAACATCTCGGACCCCTTCCGATCGTCCACTTAGCCCTTCCTCTGCGTGCTTCTCTTTTTCTGCTCTCAAACACATCTGCGTTTTCGTGGGGGGCCGCATCCTCCCTCTACTTTGTTTCTTGAGGATTTTTAAGTATATTTTTAAAGCTCAACTTACTCTAGGTGTAATACATTCTAATTTTTTAGTTACTGTGTACTAATACCCTTTGTTCTAATGGATTCTTTTAAATGACTGGTTAGCAGATGCTTCCATACCTTCTTATCAATTTTTTTCCAAATCATTTGAAAGCTAGAATTTAATCCTCTCATTCTAGTAAATATTTCTGAATTTAAATTTTGTATTGTGGTGAAATGTGCACAGTATGAAATTCACCTCATATAATAGCGGGACCTTATATAAGTGGAATTATATGATACTTGCCTATGTGTCCAGGTGGAAAAAAAAGTCAAAGTTTATACATGTTATGGCATATAATGGAATTTTATTCTTTTCAAATATTGTTTTTTTAAAATAGAGTACAATATACAAAACATAAAAGTTACTCTTCTTTTTTGAGATAGGGTCTTGCTGTGTAGTCCAGGATGTCCTTGAACTCATTGTGTAGCCCAGGCTGGCCTCCACCTCATGATCTAGCTCTCTGTCCCCTACCTGATGTCAGAGCCATTTTAAGCACCCTATTTTTGGCAGTAGGAACATTCACCGCGGTGCGCGTCCATCTCTCATCCATTTCAGAGATCGCTTTCATCATCCCAAACAGAAACTCCTCAACAATTAAAAAAGAAGGGCTGGGGATTTAGCTCAGTGGTGCGACTGCCTACCTTGCAAACACAAGGTATGAGTTTGATTCCCTGTACCTCAAAAGAAAAGCCATCCCCTTTTGCTTGGTCCCTGGTAACAGTTTTCAACTGCCTTCCTGAATTTTTGCCTAAAGTAAATGACACGTATTAGTGAAATCTTTCAATATTTGTCGTTTTCTGTCTGGTTTATTTCACTCAGCGTAATGTCCGCAAGGCTTGTGCCCGTAGCAAGACTGGATTCCTTGTCATTCCTTGTCATAGCTGGCTCATGTGCCACGTCTCGCTTGTCCACTGGTCCACTCGGATCCTTGGCTGGCTCTGCCCAAGGCTGTTGTGCGCACACGGCTGTGAACACAAGTGTGCAGTGGTGTGTCTGAGTGAGTTGCTGCTTCCCGGGGAGGGGCTGTTGGGTCATGTGCCGGTCATGGCTCTCCAGCTTTTTGCAGAGCCGCGGCTTCTCCACACTGGCCAAACGTTTTCCCACCCCACCAGCAATGTGTGATGGTCCCACCCTCTCCCCAGTGTCACTGTTGCTTCCCCATCACGTTAGTTGCCATTTTTTGTTGTTCACTGGTGTGACATAGCACCTCTGTGCAGTTTTGATTTTCTTCCCCCTGGAGACTGGTGAGTTGAATGCTGTTTCACGTACAGATTTTGCATTTCTGTGTCTTTGGAGAAATGTCTATTCAATTCTAGTACTCACTTTTGTTCTTTTTGTAATTTTATTTTTTATTACTCATTTTTGAATTGTATCCTTGTTGAATTCTTTGATATTTTCTTTTGTAGGTTATCTTTTTCACTATCTGAACAGTGTTCTTTGGTGTCCATAGCTGTTTAATTTTGATGAAGTCCAGTTTATGTCATTTCCTTGTCTGTGCTTTATAAAGCGCCATATCTAAGAAATAACTCGTTAGTCCTGTTTCCATCTCAGAGTTTCAGAGTCTAAAGCTCTCGTATTTAGGTCTCCGAGCCATTTTGAGTTAGTTCTGTGTGTGGGGTAAGGTGAGTCTGTGTATGTCCAACATTATTCTCTTGCGTGTTGGTAACTGTTCAAGCACCATTTACTGAAGACTGTTTCCCTGTTCCGTGGTCTCACACTTGTCAAAGTGGACCATGTGTATGTGTGATTTTGTTTCTGAAGTCTCCAGAACATTTCACTCATCTAAATGTCTGTCCTTATGCTATCTGTGCTGATTAAAATTACTTATAATACATTTGTGACGTATGAGTCCTCTTTCTGTGTTTGTATTTTTCATAATTTTTTTTAGCCACTCTGATATTCTTAAAATTACACACAGATTTTAGGATCCACTTGACAATTTCTACAAGGAATTTATATGTGATTCTTATGGAGATTGTTGTGTCTATAGATGAGCTTGGAGAATGTAGCCACTTTCACACTGTTAAATCTTCTAATCCATGAGCACAAGATGTTTCTCCCGTTATTTAGATCTTTAATTTCTTTCAATAGCTACAGTTTTCAGATATTTTCATATAAGAACTTCAGTTTTTGTAAGGCTGAAGAGTCGTCTGCTGTGTATATATGTTACACTTCAGGTATCTGTTCATCTATTAATAGATGTGCGAGTTGTTTCCATTGTTGGCTTTTGTGAACATTGCTGCAGATGCACAGGGATCTGTGTTAGCCCCTGTTTTGGTTTGTCTGGACAGAAGTGGAATTGCTCGATTCTGACAGTTTTTCTTTATGCATTTTGGTGCACTGTCAGCAGTGCACATGTTTTTTATATTTGTTGCATCTCTTAAGAGTTTAAAGTTTGTCTTTCCATAGTAACTTTTTTGTTTTACGGTTTATTTTTCTGATGTCAGTATCGCCACTCTTGCTTTCTTGTGGTTCCTATTTGCAAAATTATCTTTTCCCAACCTTTTGCTATGTGTGCGCCATGGAAATATCGAGGGTTTGGTTCCAGATCACTGCAATGAAGCAAGTATTAAGGCAAGTCACACCAAACTTCTTGGTATCCCAGTGTGAACAGTCATGTTTAATTTATGTTACTCTGTTAACTATGTGGTAATATATCTAAAGAACAATGAATATATATCAATATAAAATACTTTATTGCTAAAAAATAAAAAGGTCACAGCTATCTGAATTGTTGGAAAAATCAAAGCTGATAGATTTCCATGATTCACAGTTGCCACAAATTTTCAGCTATGAAAGTGCATTTTCTGGGCCAGGGATTTAGCTCAGTGGTTCTGGCACGTGCCTTGCAAGCACAAGGACCTGGGATTGATCCCCAGTAACCACAAACCACAATGCTGGGCATAGTGGCTCACGCCTATAATCCCAGCATTCAGGAGGCAGAGACAGGAGCATTGCTGAGTTCGAAGCTGAGTTCAGGACCAGCCTGAACTACAAAGCAAGACCCTGTCTCAAAAACTAAACTTAAAGAAAAAAAAGTGCATTTTCTGTGAGATACAGTAAAATCAGATATCTCTGCCATTGGACTGTTTGATCTAAATAAAGTATGCTCTTGAAGACAGCATATAGTTGGGTCATGGTTTTTTGTTTTGTTCTTAAATTTTTTTAATTGAAATCTTTATTGGTACATTACATATACACATCATAATTGCACTCCACAATGGGGATTTGTACCAGTATAAGACACAACTTAATTCTCATTTTTTCCCATAGCCCTACCCACCCTACCACCCTCCTATATATATACAATTTGTTTCCTTTCTTTTTTGTTATAATCTCATTATTTTTCCCCTTTCACCCTATTATACTTTGAGTATTTTCTATTTCACAATATATAACATACAATTCTAGAACTCATTTACATCTTTATTTTCTCATACCAGAGAAAAGATGCGATATTTACCTATCTGTGACCTATTTATTTCACTTCTGAGGATGTCCTCAAGGTATGTCCATTTAAGTGTAAATGATTCAAACTTATCATTTTTTATGGCAGAGTAACACTCCATTCTGTAGAGGAACCACAGCTTTTTTATCCAGTCTCCAGTGGATGGACATTTGGGTTTTGTTTTGTTTTTGATGCAGCTCACTTCCAAGGGCTCCCACGTGCTGAGCAGGGGCTTCATTATTGAGCTGCAGCCCTTGCTTTGGATTATGTTTTTCTTCTGCTGCTACCTCCTCCTCCCCCTTCTCCTCCCTCTTCCTCCTCCCCCTCCCCCCCCCCCCCCCCCCCCCCCCCCCCCCCCCCCCCCCCCCCCCCCCCCCCCCCCCCCCCCCCCCCTCCTTCTCCCCTTTCTCCTCCTCCTCCTGCTCTGCCACTACATCCCATTCCTCTTCTTCATTCTCTTCTTTTTTCTCTCATTCCTCCACTTAGTGCTTGTTTATATACATAATGCTTGCTTTCCTTGTAGGGAGTTAGTATATGTACATAATACATCTTAATTCCTTTTTTCATCCTCTTTCCCTCCCCTATCCATCTCTTTGATTCCCTTCTTTTATTTCTTTTTTCTTTCCTTATTTTTCCCAGGATTGAAGGTTCAACCCAGGGCCTTCGGCATGTTAAGACAGCACTCCACTCCTGAGTTACACACCCGCTGTTTCATTTTAGCTTTGGGACAGTGTGACTGTTGGCTAGCCTTTCTTCCACCTCCGCCTTAGCTGCCTTAGTACCTGGGATCAGGGAGAGATTTGTGCCACCTTGTCCAGGCTGCATTATAGTTTTTAAAAATTCAATTTGATAATTTCTGTAGTTTGATTGGATTGCTTATGTCATTCACATTTCATTGTTCTCAGTATGACTGGATTTATATCTGTCATTTTTTCGGTCTGCTTTGTCATTTTGTTTCTTTCGGAGCTTTTCCTTTTTTCCATTATGGGGATATTTTATAATACAGCATTTGAAATTCTTAAAACACTTTTTCACTTTCTAAAAAACTTAGTTTTAATCACTTTTTCAAAAAGATTCACTGCATACACTCTATCTAAATGAACTTCATGTTTATACCAGCTTAATTCTAGGTGATATGAAAATATTGCTCTTATACAGCTCTATCCTTTTTTTCCTGTTGAATTTGTTAATATTAAAATAAATAGTACTTGTTCCTTTTCCATTGTGTCTTTTTTTTTTTTTGAGACAGGGTCTCACTTTGTAGTTCAGGCTGGCCCTGAGCTCAGCCTCAAACTCACATCACAATCCTCCTGCCTCTGCCTCCCGAGTGCTGGGATTGCAGGCGTGAGCCCCCACGCCCGGCACTGTGGTATGTGGTACTGATTGCTGCTGGGCGTGAGTCTCCACGTCCAGTATAGGTATGTGGTTACCGGGGACTGAACCCAGGTCCTTGCACTTGCAAGACAGGCGCCGGAACCACTGAGCTAATTCCCTGGCCAATGTGTCTTTTCCTTAGGCCCACACAGCTATGCTTTCACTACCTGCTTTCTATAATCACCAGTGAATGTGTTACACGTATGTTATGTTTCTGTGTGTTGTAGGCCCAATAGCACATTGTTTTATATTAGTGATTTTTATCAATTCATAGAAGGAGAGAAGCATGCATTTTTATAGTCTTTTAAAATTATCTTTTCTTGCCGGGTGTGGTGGCTCATGCCTGTCATCCCAGCACTCAGGAGGCAGAGGCAGGAGGATTGCTGTGATGTGAGTTTGAGGCTGAGCTCAGGGCCAGCCTGAACCACAAAGTGAGACCCTGTCTCCAAAAACCTAAAAAAAAAAAAAAAAATTATCTTTTCTTGCACTATTTTTTCTGACGGGTTTGAATTTTTATGAAGTCACTTACTTTCAGCCTGAACAACTTCCTTTTTTCTTTAGCGGTTCAAGTTTTGTTTGTACGTGTTCGCAGCGTGTGAGGTCACATCTCTCATGGGGAGCTGGCCCGCGGACGAGACCCTTCTCAGTTCCTTTTCCTATCCCTTTCCTTCCCTTCCTCCATCTCCTGGCCCCTCCCACTTGCAGAAGATCTCACTGTTCCTGTTATGGTGGCGCCTCAGTTCATGAATTTAATTTCTCTTATGATTTGGGGGGAGATGGCTTATTTGTGCTTGTGTGGGAAACGTGACCACGGTCATGTTTATCACCCAGTGAGGAGTTTGCTAAGCAGAGTTTTGCCTAACACTTTTTTTTTTGCAAACAGAAGCATTCATCTATTTGAGTTTGTTTTACTCTTTGTTTATATTTTTAAATTTCTCATATAAGAGAAACCATGTGATATTGAAGCCTGTGTATCTAATTTATTTAATTTAACAGTAGGGTCTCAGACAACATCCATTTTCCTACAGATGACTCGAGCTTATCCTTCTTCGTGGCAGAGTATTCCTTTATTGTATACAGATGCTGTATTGTCTTTATCTGTTACCTGTGGATGAACTGGGGTGCTTCTGGTAAGGCGTGGCTACCAGCAACAAGGTGTCTCCGTTTTATTCCGTTTAGGAAATCTGTATTCCTTCATTTTCAGAAAATACCTTTTTGAGTTTTCACGTTCGAATGCGTTGAGTGTTATCTGCTGCCCTCTGGCCTTCATGGTTTTTACTGGAAATTCAGCTGCTCGTCTACTGGTCCTTTTGTATTTCCTGAATTATTTTTCTCATGCTATTTCAAGATTTTCTTGTTTTTAACTTTTAGCATTTTTACTTTTGTCTTTAGTGCGTCCTTTTACTTTTACTGCAGCTTATTGATGTCCCTGAACATGTAGGGTATTAGATTTACATAAGTGTGGAAAGCTTTTTATCATTAATTACATCTTTAAATATTTTTTTGTTCTTTTCTCTCTTAATCTCCTTCTGGTACTACCATTACTTGTGACACACTAAATGATACTCTGAATTTTTCTAAGGCTTTCTTAATTTCTCTGCATTATTATTTTCTGTTTTTCAGGCTGTATAATATCTGTTAATCTGCCCTTGAATTTATTCTTTCTTCTCACAGTTCAGATATACATTCTAGTAATTTTTTTTTTTTTTGAGACAGGGTCTTGCTTTGTAGTTCAATCTGACCCTGAACTCACAATGTAGTTCAGTCTATCCTCAAACTCATGGCAATCTTCCTGCCTCTGCCTCCTGAATGCTGGGATTATAGGCATGAGCCACCATACCTGGCATTGGGATATATGGTATCGGGGACTGAACCTGTGCTTGCCTGGCAGACACTGAACCACTGAGCGAAATCCCTGGCCTCTAGTGATATTTTTAATTTCTTGTCATACTTAGCAGTTCTGTAATTATATCTGTTTATTCTTTATAGTTCTGATTTTTACAGAGCTATTTCCTGGAACATTCTGCTCCTACCTTTCTTTCTTAGTCATTGGTTTCCTTTATTTCTAGGAGCATGTTTAGAATGACAGCTTTGAAATGCTTTCCTGATAATCCCAGTCTGTGATCTGCCACAGTTTTGTTTTGCCTCCTTTTATTTCTGGTGTGTGAGTCACACCCTCTTGTTTCTTTGTGTGCTTATTTTGGTTGGAACCAGAGCAGTTTAGATACTACATGTGGCAGACCTGTTTTTGGAGCCCTGCACCAAGAGACTCCACGTTGCGGTCCCACTTGCTCTCCCGCAGTCCGTCTCCCTGCCACTGTCCACCCTTCAGCTGGTCCTTCCGGGGACCCAGTGTGCAGCCTCCACAGTCAGTGGGATGTGTGGTTTGTCAAGGACTGCCCGTCTCCTTCCCTGACTTAGGCAGCTGGTGAATTGCGCGAATTGCCTTCTGATCTGATACGCTCCTACCTGCTCCTGGTTCTGCAAATGCTGAGGAATAAGGTGGTAAACGCAAGGAGGGGGTCAGGAGAGTTTTCCCTGGAAAGAAGGAGAATAGCTCCTGGATTTCCAAGAGGGCCCAGACAGGGTGGCTGCATGGCTCCTCAACAGAATTTCCTACGCCCAGTAGGGTACAGAAATTGCTTCATCATTTGGTGCACGTCTGTCACTGGTGACTCAGTGAAGTCAAAAAATCTAATAGGGACTCATGCTGTAGCCCAGTTCTTTCTTGTAGTAATTTCAAAAATCTGAAGGAGAGGTGGGCTGCATCTCACGTGGGAGGAAGTTTATGTGTTTATATTCCTTAAAACTCGGGAGCTCCGTGGGTGGTGGCACCTCTCTGTGGAAGGAGAAGCCACACGATACTGGCTGAGGATGCTCCTGCTCAGACTCCGAGCTTTCTGTCTAAATCTTCATCATAGCTGCTGCCTTACTTGTAAGCCAACCACATCAGCTGTTTTCTATAATTCCTGGTGTTTTCAGCAATATCCTGGGGCATAAATAGTTCCATAAAGTAATGCCGTGAGATGCTGCCTCTGGTGAAGGAGGCTTCCAAGGCCTCTGACCTTGGTCGTCTTGCTCTCCTGCTGGGTCTGCAGTCAGCTCTCCTGCCTCCTGGTCCGCGGAGCTCCATGGTCTCACTGCAGCCTCCACTGTTCACGGGACCACCTTGAGGCTTAACCTTCCTCATGCTGTTCCTGAGAGAAATCACTTCTCTTGGGAAGAAAAGAGCAGCTCTCTGTTTTATTGTCTGTCTGTCTGTCTGTCTGTCTCACACACACACACACACACACACACACACACACACACACACACACACACACACACACACGAGTTCCTGTTTTCATTACCGAATGGCTTGGTAGAAATGTAGTTGCACCATCATGCCAGAAGTCAGCCTCCTGTTTATTTTCCAATTGAATATAAATTAAAGATTCTGTTCACAGTGCACACATTTTCTATCTGATAGATTCTAACATTTTGCTGTATTTCAAGAACTGTTTTTTTTAAGGAAACAAAACATTAATTTGAATACCACACTATAAATCCTCATATTTTATAATTTGATATTTATGCATGCATTTTTACATATTTAATTTTCTACCTTTCATTAACACTATTTAAGCATTGCTAATTGATTTTTTATGACCTCATGAGTACTTGTAGTTGTCAGACTTCATTCTTGGCAATCCTTTGGGTGGTATTTATATGCTTCTGGAGTTCTTAGAAAGAGCAGATGAGACAGAAAAAAAGAAAAGTGTGAAGACTGAAAAAGAAGAATAGCTGGCATTGCTTGGAAATGTTAGGGTTGTCTGCCTAAAAGAAGTGACACAGGCAAATCATTAAAAAATGTTTTTGTTTGAGAAATTTGTTAATTCTAATAATTTGTCTCTAGTTCTGGCTAGAAGATACAGTTTAATCTTAGTAGAAACAGTGTTTTACTGCTGTCCCAGATGGAGCCTGAGGAGGTCCCCCCAAAGGGAGAGAGGGCTCTCCCAGCCCTGCTCCCGAGGTAGGTTGTCTGTTCGTTGCCACAGCACGGAGAAGAGCTGTGGGGGCGTCAGTGAGAGGCACAGGAAGTTCACCGGCAGAAAGAAGTCCACTGGCAAAAGCAGCTGCTGGCCCTCCAGTGAGGCACCTGAGGGGCCGGGGCCGCGGGCTTCGAGAGCTGGGAGTGTCTTCAAGATGGGCAGCTGGAGTGAGGAGGTGACTGTCCGGTAACAGGTTAGTGGCCTGGTGGGGCACGAGCCCGGTGCCCAGTGGCACCCAGGTACCAGTGGTGCTTTGGAGGGTGGAAGTTCGTGGAGGAGAAGTTGAGCCCAGTTCCCCTGGGAGAAGTGTCGGCCCAGTGTGCGGGCTGCTTGTATCTTGAAGCCCTCGGGGACTTGGGGTCGGTTTCCCGGAAGGGAGAAGCCAGCCTTGTACCTTTGGATAAGTATGATCATGTCCTGAAAATGCAGGTTTCTTAAAAGTACAATTTGGAAATCGTAAGCCTCCTTGTCTTTGTTTTACCTCTCTTTATTTCTTCCATCTGACCTCATTTCTACTGAATATGCTTCTTTCTGCTTCCTAGGAAATGTCCCCCGTGTTTTTCCCTTTAAAATGTTTACTGTATTGGAAGGTGTTTACCAAATTAAGGGGTTGTTTTTGTTTCTAGTTTGCTAAAACTTTTTAATTGCAAAGTGATTCAATTTAATCATAAATTGATTCAATAATTCATTGTTCAATTTAATTACTTGCTCTATCTGATTTTTTTTTTTTTTTTTTAGGTTTTTTGAGACAGGGTCTCGCTTTGTGGTTCAGGCTGGCCCTCAGCTCAGCCTCAAACTCACACCACAATCCTCCTGCCTCTGCCTCCCGAGTGCTGGGATTACAGGCGTGAGCCACCATGCCCGGTACTGTGGTATGTGGTACTGGTTGCTGCTGGGGTGAGTCTCCACGCCCAGTATTGTTATGTGGTTACCGGGGAATCGAACCATGGCCCTTGCGCTTGCGAGACAGGCGCCGGAACCACTGAGCTAACTCCCCGGCTCCCTTGCTCTATCTGATTTTTGAAATTACATGATTTTCATATTTTATGTCTTTGTCATGAATTATACTAAAAGATAGTACTTTGGTACCAAGTTTGCTTTCTTGAACAAAGTAAAACCAGATTTTTCAAGCTAGATTTGATTTACTCTTTTGTTGCCTTTAAGATTTCTGCAACTACATTTCTAAAGGAGCTTGCTATAAAACATTTTTCATATTATTCTTATTTGAGCTTAAAATCAAATTTTTAACAATAATAAAATAAATTTTGGGTTATTTCTTCTTTTTTAAATTTCCCTAGAACATTATGTAACATTGAGAATCTATTCTCATAATGTTTGGTAGAATCAGTCTGTAAAATTATTTGTACCTTGTGATGTTTTTTGGAGATGGATTTTTATTGATGACATACTGAACTATTGTAGGTGGTATTGGGCTCTTTTTATTCATGAGTCAGTTTTGGTAAATTATATTTTTCCCAGAAAATCTTTATTTACAAGTTCTCAGAATTATGATTATGAAGTTCTTAATAGCATTCATTTCCTTTGCTTAATCCCGTCAGGGTTTTCTTTAAGAAGTATTCTTTACTCTTAAAAAAATTGTTGTGTCAGTCATTTCTATTGAATTAGGCTTTTAAAAAATTTTGTAAAACTATCTCTATTATTTCAACTTTTCTCATTTCTTTGGATTTATACTTTAACTTATTTTTCAACCTTTTAATATATATACGATATATCTATATCGTATATATATGATTGTACCTTCCTCTTTACTGTTTTAATTGCATTCTATAATATCAGCGCAGTATTTTCCCTTTCGTAATTAGTATACGTTTGCCACAGTAATGAAAGCCTTTGTGGCGGGGCGTGCACACACCTCACCTTGGTCCTGTCTGCTTCCCTTCCTCCCCCTTCCCCTTCTTTTCTCCACTCCTGCATCCTTTTCCTCTTCCCTGTAGTTTGTCTTCCTGTTTCCTATCATCCGTTTTGCTCTTTAAATTATTTACACTTTGGGTTTCTTACGTAAGAGGACCATGTGTTAGTTAAGCTTGTATGCCTGATTAATTTCACTTGGTAGTATGGTGTCAACATGCATCCATTTTCTAATGGATGCCTCAAATTTATCCTTTGTGTCAGAGTAGTACTCCATTGTGTTTAGTAAATACTACGTTTTTTATTCATTCATTCATTTATTTATTTATTTATTTTTGAGACAGAGTCTCACTTTGTAGCTCAGGCTGACCCTGAGCTCACTATGTAGCCCAGGGTGGCCTTGAACGCTCGTCAATCCTCCTGCCTCTGCTTCCCAACTGCTGGGATTGTAGACGTGAGTCACCACACCTGGCATTGTGGGGTGTGGTGATCAGTGCTGGGCTTACAGTCGTGAATCACCATGCCAGGCATTGTATTATGTGGTTACTGGGGATCGACCTTGGGACCTTTTGCTTGCCAGGCAGATGCCGGAGTCACTGAGCTAAACCCCTGGCCCAGTTCATTCATCTTTTAATGGACATATTGGTTGCTTCTAAGGTTTTGTTTGTTAGGAG
>PVIR01040633.1:0-13229 GCA_004026965.1 Petromus typicus | reverse complement strand
GTGGTGGCTCACGCCTGTCATCCCAGCACTCGGGAGGCAGAGGCAGGAGGATTGCTGTGATGTGAGTTGGAGGCTGAGCTCAGGGCCAGCCTGAACCACAAAGCGAAGACCCTGTTGAATTTGCTACGGAGATGAGTGCTCAGCCTTGATTTAATGTTCTGATAAGTCTGTCTTAGATTTTAGTATTTACTCAAACTAGACAGAATTTGTACCACTCTTCTAGAATTAAAAAGGTGCATTTGATTCTTCTTAATATCATATCATCAGAAAGACTTTCTTCCTTAATGGGAGAAAGTATGACTTAGTCTATTTTTCCTTAAAAGCGTTGACTTCATTTTGGTATGATAACAGACCATTTTTTGGTAATTTTCATTTTCAACTAATTTTACAGATTACAGACTAACTTCTCAACATTTGCACAGTATTACACTCACTCCTAGGACTGGTACAAAGGAAAACATAAAGTTTAACATGGTACAATATTTTACCAATTAGGAAGATTACTTTTTTATTGAAATCTTTATATACGCATCATGATTGCACTCAACAATAAGAATTTGTACCAGTATATGACACAATTTAACTTTCATTTTTTCCCATAGCCCTACCCACCCTTCCACCCCCCATATACATAAACTTTGTTTCCTTTCTTTTTTGTTATAATCTCTTTATTTTTCCCCCTTCACCATATTTCACTTTGAGTATTTTCTATTTCACAATACATATCTTACAATTCTAGAACTCATTTACATCTTTATTTTCTCATACCAGAGAAAAGATGCGATATGTGTAACCTATTTATTTCACTTATGAGGATATCTTCAAGGTATGTCCATTTAAGTATGAATGATTCAAACATCATTTTTTATGGCAGAGTAATACTCCCTTCTATAGAAAATGGATGTTAGTGATATATGACTGAATATTTCCCATAAAATATTGAAAATGATATTTTAAAAATATATTTTTGGGGGCCGGGGATTTAGCTCAGTGCTTCTGGTGCCTGCCTTGCAAACACAAGGGCCCGGTTTGAGCCCAGGTAACCACATACAACAATGCTGGGTGTGGAGACTAATGACCACCAGGATCATAACCACATACTACAGTGCCAGGTGTGGTGGCTCACACCTGTAATCCCAGCACTAGGGAGGCAGAGGCAGGAGGATTGCTGTGATGTAAGTTTGAGGCTGAGCTCAGAGCCAGCCTGAACTACCCTGTCTGAAAAAAAAATCATATGTATATTTTGTGTTACAAAAGAAGGAAAAATACAAATGGATTTTAAAAATAAGAGAATAATACCCTGGATTTTTTTTTTGAAGAGAGAAAGAGCCCTAAACTTTGGATGTTTATTTTTTTCTTATTGTTATTACCTATTAATATTTTTAAAATCTTTAGAAATTTGGATAAGAGAGACCAATTTGCCTAATTATGAGCTCAGTGCATTGAGCCTTCAAGGTCATCTATGATGAAATAATCAGTTTGTACCTGCAGAAGGTACGTTTGGTGGCTCCAGTCCAGTGGGAATAGCACTTGGGTTGTTTCTCCTCATGCGTATCTGGACTAGGAAGCTGCTTCTGACACTGTATTTATAGCAAACCAGAGGCTGCAGCCTGAGCCATCAGTGGACAGGAGACCGAGAGTCACATTCGATTCACATCCTTTTGTCATGAACCAACAGAGAAACAACTTAAACCAGTAAGTGCTGGTGTAGAATTTGATGTAGGAAAGCCATTAGGAACCTTGTGTTGTCGTCATCTGGACCAACAGGATGGTTTGTGTAGCTAGACGTACAAAATCTCAGCGGTGAGGGTGTGAAGTTTCTACAGTGGATTGATTTGGAGGTCCCAGGTGTCCCAGTCTGAGGTTTGCTTTCCTCATATTCTTTTACATGCTGTAAATATCTTGTCCACAAAATCATAAAGTGATTTTCTCTAAAGCATTTCAAGAAAATTGTGAAGAGGAGAGGAGGGAAAGGAGAAAGGGGAGGAAGAGAAGGAAGATGACAGCTGTGATCAGAACCCCATGAACCATACTTGAGGGACCCTCAACACCAGGCTGAGTCACGTATCCTCTGGAGAGTCCTTCATTGTATTCCACCGCACAGACTTCTCCAAGTCCTAACTGACTGTTAAAAGAGGGAGGTCAGAATTTTTATGCAACTGTTATTAGGTTGCAAGGAAAAAAGAAAGGAGCTTGAGTTGGTCTTCCTGAATACAGACACAGCATCCTGTCAGGGGAATCCTGAGGTGCTGCTCCCTTAATAGTCCAGAAAGACATGGCCCTTCTGTGCCACTCCAGAAAGTGACTTCCGCTCACTGTGCTCTCTCTTTTGAAGGTTTCTGGTGGGAGGAGAGGAACAGGCCATATTGGAAGGACGGGTATAGATCACAGGCAAGTGTCCTAGAAAGAGGAGGCACATCATGCTGCACAATTCCTCCTCCTCCTTCCCCAGAAGGACCTTGTAGCCCTTCAGATCTTTCTCCATTTTTTTAGTCTTTTCACTCAATCCCAGAAGATGACTTACATCCTGGAGTGGATTTCGTCTCCACTCCTCATATGTACCTTCCCTGTACACACCTGAACAGCTAATTAAAGCTTTCTGATGGCTTCACTTTTAATTTAAATTCTAATTTTCCTTTGTTCTTCACTATTTCTGTGACATGACAGAGTTTGCTAATATCTCTGAGGCTCAGTGTTGTCTTCCTGGTCAATTTGTGGTGGGTGTTACAGTCTTGGGGAAGGAGTCCATTGTATGATCCTGTCTACATAATTAATAAATGTTAACTAAAATAAGGGAAAATACAATTTGGGTATCATTATTAATTATAACATTAATATTCATACCTTTCAACTAAACTATCCTGTTACTTGAAGTTACTGTTTTTCTACTTCTGAACTGGGACATTTATTTTTTTGTCCTTAATATAAGTGTTACATAGGAAGAAAAACTTCAAAGGAAAAGGTAAATTGGGAAACAAAAGGAAAACAATGAAGGGAAAGAAATAATTTGAAGATAATATGAAGGAGCAGAATGAATCAATCTCTTGCATTTACTTTTTAATTTTTATTCTTCTGAATACACATTTGCACTGTTATGATCAAATCCCTCATGGGGATTTAGTACTTGTACATAACACATTCTGAATCTTTTCATCTCATACACATCAACTCCTTCCTTCTATTGGTATTCTTCCCTTTTGGAAAAAATCTTATTTCCTCAAAGCCTGTACATTGTTTGACACAGAAGCATCAAAATAAATACCTTTGTTGAACACTGAGTAACAATTCCTTGGTCACAAAAGTTGGGTATAGTTAGTACAGTGCAGTACTTGGTACACACCCATTTGCAGTTTCAACACTTTCAGGAATGTCTAAAAGAACCAAGCATAGGAAATCAGAACTCTTGTCTGTCTGTAGCCTGGATACCTGGGCCCTAAAATTCCCCTTTAACAGTATCTACACTACTCAATTATTCAACTTGCACAGATAACTCTAAAGCTAGAAAGAGACGTATGCAAGCCACCTCCATGCTTAAGTTGATTCATATCTCAAAGTCACATCATTCCAGACTTCCCTGGCTTTTGACAACTATTTTCCTTAATAATTCCACTATTTCCATATAGATGGAATTATTAACTGGAGGGGTGATGCACTGAGGAAATATATTAAGTATCAAACATGCGCTGTGTCTCATATGTAGTGAAGATGAGATTATTCTCAGTGTCATTAAGCAGAGTGAGTGCAGTAAGGTGGAGAGATTCAGATAGAAATAGTATTCCCTGTAAAGCATGAAGTATCTGGACCACTAACCATACAGGGATCATTTCCAGAGATACAGCAATGACATTTTGACAGAACACATTAACAGCAGTAGGTTATATATGATTACCCGAATTATCTACTGAAGCAATTGATATATGTGGTTAATAACTAAATGAAACACCCATCAACTGTTGGAACTCAAATGACTGTCTCCTACACGCATATTATCTGGAAATTTTGCAAAAAGATTGTTGTAAGAGGGAACACACTAAATGATATTTCTCTCTCACACAATGCTTTGCATCAATCGAAGCATTAGAAATCAATGTATGTGCTTCACGGAGAGACTTAAAACTATGTAAGTATCATCTACCACATTACAGGGGACTAGATGTCACATTGTGTGTTACTTTGATCAGCTTTTGGGCCATTGTTGGTCAGCTTACAGCAGACTCAATGGACGCACAATTCAGCACTGACATGTACCTATTGACTCAGAATTGCACCCTATCTAGAATATATAAAGAGCTAAAAAAAATCAGCCCACCCAAATTAAAGACCCAATTCAAAAATGAGTATCTGAAAGGAATAGATACTTTTCAGAGGAAGAAGTAAGAACAGCTAAGAAGTATATGAAGAAATGCTCAACATCATTAGTCATTCTAGAGATGCAGATGAAAACAATGCTGAGATTTCATTTCACTCCACAAAGAATAGCTGCTATTTCAGAATTAGCCAGCAACAAATGTTGGCTAGGCTGTGGAGAAAAGGAAACCATTCTCTGCTGCTGGTGGGAATATAGACTCGTACAATCTCTGTGGAAATCACTGTGGAAATTCCTCAAAAAGTTAGGATTAGAGGTCTCATTTGATCTGGCCATTGCTCTGCTAGGTATATACACAAAGGAAATAAAAGAGTCATTTCCATGTTTATAGCAGCTCAGTTTGTGATTGCTCAGTATTGGAAACAACCCAAATGTCCATCAACTGGAGACTGGATAAAGAAGATGTGGTTCTTTTATAGAATGGAGTATTACTGTGCCATTAAAAACTATAAGATTGAGTCATTCATACTCAAATGGATGTACCTTGAGGACATCCTCATAAGTGAAATAAACAGGTCACAGATGTGTAAATATCGTATCTTTTCTCTGGTATGAGAAAATGAAGATGTAAATGAGTTATAGTATGTATAATTGATATTATGAAGGAGAAAATATTTAAGAGGAAGGAGAGAGTAAGGGTAAATAATGAGGGGAAAACAAATGTGGTAATAATAAAGAAAAAAGAAAACAAAGATTGTGTATATAGGGGATGGGGGTTTGCGGGGTGGGAGGAAAGGGGAAAAATGAGCATCAAGTCATGTCATATTCTGGTACAAACTCTCAATGTTGAATGAGATTTTGAGGTGTATTCATAATGTACCAATAAAGATTTTTAAAAAAGGCACCCACAGCCACACCCAGGCAGGAGTTCTTTCAGAGTACAGGGGACCAAAGTAGAGTAACTCAAAGATGCAAAGAAGGGGGGCTCACAAACGTGGGTTTGGGCTCTTCCTCAGTGCTAAGTTAAATTCCTCAACAATCTATAAAAGGGTTTCTGATTTCTAAAAAGACAATATTTCCAAGCTTGATACTACAGAACACAGAAGAAAAACAAAGAGCTGTCTCCCTCAGGGAACATTACACTGAGTCACTAAGAAGTAGACGTAAGTGCACAGAAAAACCATCTAGAAGTGCTTTTAGCTGTGGATTATATTTCACTCAGACACTGAGTGGTGTAATTTAAAGCCACCTTTGGTGATCAGCGATTATATTGATCATGTCCATTTAATTTAAATGTAAGAAAATCTGAAGATATCCAAGATGAAGAACATAAATTACACATGGAATGATTTACAAAATACAGCAAGATTGGAGGGAGGAGCTCAGCTATAAATGAAGTTAAAAAATACACGACGCTGAAAGCATGTAGGAGATAACTGACACCTGATTATTTTCTGATTATGAATTATTAATTTTATTTTAGGGTTTGGACACTATAGTCCTGGCTCCTGTACACTGTTTTAAATATTCGAAGCCAATGGATATTATATTACTGCTTGAGCATTTGATCTCTATTTCCTCCATCTGACACTGTTTTCTTGTCAAAGGTGTCTGCATGATATGGAACCACGAGCTCATTCACGTGTGTCAGAATTCCAACTCCTGAGACTCTCAGAGCACTCAGACCTGCAGCCTGTCCTCTGTGGACTCTTCCTGTCCATGTATCTGGTCACAGTGCTTGGAAACCTGCTCATCATCCTGACTGTTATCTCTGACTCTCACCTCCACACCCCCATGTACTTCTTCCTCTCCAACCTGTCCTTGGCTGACATCTATTTCATCTCCACCACAGTCCCAAAGATGATTGTGGACACCCTAACTCACAGCAGGGTCATCTCTTACGTGGGCTGCCTGACACAGATGTCTCTTTTACTTGTATTTGGATGTATGGGTGACTTGCTTCTGGCTGTGATGGCTTTTGACAGGTTTGTGGCCATCTGTCATCCCCTGCAATACCATGTCATCATGAACTTTCACCTCTGTCTCTACTTCGTTCTGGTGTGTTTCTTGTTCAGCGTTTTGGATTCTCAGATACACAATTTGGTCGCCTTACAGTCCCCTTACTTCAAAGGTGTGGAAATTTCTAACTTCTTCTGTGACCCTTCACAGGTCCTTAGTCTTTCTTGCTCTGATAAGGTTACTAAAAATTCAGTGATGTATTTTGTTGGTGCTGTCTACGGTTTCCTTCCTGTCTCAGGGATAATACTGTCTTACTATAAAATTATTTCTTCTATTATGAGAATCTCTTCATCACGTGGGAAGTACAAAGCCTTCTCTACCTGTGCATCTCACCTATCTGTCGTTTGCTTATTTTATGGGGCAGGAATTACAGAGTACCTTGCCTCCTTTGTATCTAACTCTAGAAAAAGTGCAGTAGCCTCACTGATGTATACAGTTGTCACCCCTATGCTGAACCCATACATTTACAGCCTCAGGAATAGGGACATCAAAAATTCTCTCCACAGGCTGTGGAGCAGAGCCATAAAATCTCATCATCTTTTCCATCCTTCTGGTAGTTTGCACTGAAAAAAAAAATCTAGTTCTACAAATCCCACCTATTTTCTCAGATGGTTCTTATGCCAACATGGCTTTCATTCCACTTTGAGAATCTTATCTGCAGACTGATCCTTTACTACTACCCCTTACTTTCCTTCCTTTCTTTCATCCTTTCTACCTTTCTTTTTGTTTCTTTCTCCTTTCCTTCCCTCTTCCTTCCCTCTTCCTTCCTTCTTTCTGTCTCTCCCCACCACCTCCTTTCACCAGTACTAGAGATTGAATTGAAGACTTTGCATTAAGCTACATTCTTAGACTCTTAATGTTTTTCTTTGAGACAGCATCTTTATCAGGTACTAAATCACCTAGGCTGGACTCAAACTTGTAATCCTCCTACTTCATTTTCTCAGTGTGTGCCTTGCATGTTTCTGGCAAGGTTTTCTTTTTTTGAGATAAGGTTTCACTTTGTAGTTCAGGCTGGCCTCAGACTCACTCTGTAGCCTAGGATGGCCTCAAACTCAGCACGGCATGCTTTTCTTTAGTTTTATCATGTATATATTCTATAATCCTTCCCTCATAAACATCATAATGAAATCAGTATCCGCAAAGAGCATCTGTAATGTAGAGAACTAAACTTGACTGCTTTGTGAAGTACTGAACTGTTTTATTATATCTATTATACATATATGATGTACCTATATTTTAACATATATGTTAATATAGGTACAGCATATTATATCATTTTTTGTGGTTCATGTATTTTTCTCTTCAGATACTAACTCAGACATCTATTGAGGCAAGTTCTGTTAGAGGCCTTATCACCAGCATCAGGCCTGACCTAAGTGAGTCCTGCACAGACAAACAGAGCAAAGCAAACAGGCCACTGTTTCTCAGGACACAGAACTCTCTCCAGTGCTGAAAAACCCAGGGATTGTCTACACACCTGTGCTGCCTGTCCTTCATTATAAAGCTTTCACTCCTCATCATTTACTCCTACACCCTCTTCCCTTTTAAATATTTTCTATTTCACAATATCAGCTGTACATACTACAACTCATTTACATCTTCATTTCCTCATACCAGAGAAAAGATATGATATTTACTCCTCTGTGACTGATTTATTTCATTTATGAGGATGTCCTGAAGGTACATCCATTTGAATATGAATGACTCAATCTTATCATTTTTAATGGCAGAGGGGGAAAGAATGCGACAGTAATAAAGAAAAGAGGAAACAAAGCTTATGTAGATAGGGGGTGGGGGTTGCAGGGTGGGGGGAGGGGAAATGAGAATCAAGTCCTGTCTTTTCTGGTACAAACTCTCAATGTTGAATGTGACGATGATGTGTATTCAAAACATGCCAATAAAGATTTGAATTTAAAATTTTTTTAGAAAGTCTGTCTCAAATAAATGGATTCACATGGCCCACTTATAACAACTGATTCCTAAGCTTGATGTTTATTGAGATCAACTGAGGGAATTAAAGTACCCATACTCCTTAAATCTCATCTAAGATGTATCATGTCAGTGGACCAAATATTCATAATAATTTCAATCATTACACCACAAACATGTGTGGAATCTTATTAATAATAAGAGTAAAAATAGACAAAGGAGACTCAAGAGATGGAGGGAGGGACATAAACGGAAAGGAGGGAGAGACCAAAAAGTTCCCAGCTGAACTATGTACATGCACTGTCTCCTGAGATGAAAGTAAATGCACGGCCTGCAGACAGGTACTAAAAAATAAAAATAAAATATTGGTACTTGAGTTTTATTACCAGAGATTCCCAATTACATGGATCTTTCCAAATGTTAGATGTCTAAAAATCTCCATAAAAGTTTGTAATGACTAGTTTTTTAAAGGAATCAAAGTTGGTCATGGAAGTGAGAAGTGATCTTCTAGTAGTAGAAGTAGACATGAGGTATTTTTATAAAAAGAATACTCAAAATATATGTTTTTCAGTGGTCAGTGATTATATTGTTTTCACTGCTTTTTAGATTATTTCTTCCTAATTCCTGGTCACCCTCCTAGAGTGATCTGTTGACAGTTCATTTCTTGTCACCATTAATTTTTCATCCCTTTCAGGATCTGAAAGACTGTCTCTGGCCTATCTGTGGACCTATTTGTTCCTTGTCTGCATTTATCCCGCACTAGTATCTAACCAGTTTATGTTACTGTATTCTCTTCCTTGAGAATTAGCTTTGCTGATAATTATTGAGTGAATATGTGGGAAAAATAAATGTCAGTTCCTAGCAAACACCGTAAAGCACTATCTCAGTTGGTGAGCTTTAATCACTCTGCAGTTTTGGCAAAGATGGTCTGGGTCACGGTGTCGCCAGATGCACAGTTCAGGAACAGAAGCAAAGCTTTGCTGGATGCTTCTGTTTGAGAACTGAATTGTTCATCAACAGAAGCGTTTGTGTACTGAGATATTGCTATACTACAAAAGATTCTTGAGAAACAAAGCTGGTTTAAAATATACGACTGAGATCAGCCGTCCAGCTGGGAGGGTAACGGTGGTCTTATGGTTCCAGTTGCTGTATGGCTTTAGTGGTGTCTGAACATGATCAAATTACAATTGTAACAAATACAACCCTTGTCCATTTTGTTTTATACAACAATGTTGATCAATATGTCACCAGCAAAAGTGGGCTTTTTTTTTAAAAAAAGAATTTAAATCTTTATTGGTACATTATATATACACATTGCTTTGCTAGGTATATACACAAAGGAATTAAAAATTTTGTATCACAGTGACATATATGCACCCATGTTTATAGCAGCTCAGTTTGTGATTGCTAAATCTTGGAAACAACCCAAATGTCCACCAATTGGAGACTGGATAAAGAAGATGTGGTTCTTTTATAGAATGGAGTACTATTCTGCCATTAAAAATGATAAGATCGAGTCATTCATTCTCAAATAGACATACCTTGAGGGCATCCTCATAAGTGAAATAAATAGGGCTTTTTTTTTTTTTTTTTTTTTTTACCCAACTGATAACCAAAGATCTTGATCAGTGAGAAAGTAAAGTTGTTTTCTGATACCACCTGGCATAATCTCTCCTCTGATAAAACTGTGCTTTTTCCTCTTTTACTTAGTAATTTGGTAGATTTTCACTGTGTACAAATTTTCCCTTGAATGGGAAGTATTTGTAAAGTTGACAACACTTATTGCAAATGGTAGAAGAAACTTTGATTAGAATAATGAATACAGGGAGTAGAAGGAATGTGAAATTTGTAGACATTTTAATACAGATGTGTTAACTCTTTTTTCATATTTTAAAATGTTATTTTTATGAAAAAATAAAACAAATATTCACAGGCAAATAACAAGAAGATAACAATATTTATTACATGGTGGATAGTGGTCTCCAAAGGAATTAGTAAAAAAACCCCATAAGCCAAAATATTCTTACAAAAAAGAAACAAACATATACATTAACTTTTAAACTAAAGAATTTTTGTTAACTTCCAACTTCCATATGTGTCTCAGAATCTCCTGCAGCAAGAAAAATGCAACAGAACATTTCTTCTAAAAGCATGAAGTGAGTATGCACCTTGAGTACGTTACGTATTTTCCTTATGAATGGAAATTTCTACTCTTACATTAAAAGTTTGATTTTATATGTGCATTGTGGAATTCACATGTAAGCTATTATAACTCTGTTATTTTGAAAATTACACAAAATGTGATTTTATTTATCCTATACATCTGTAATACTCTGAAAATTATTGCTCAATTGAAAGTATGATTCTAAAGACAAAATTGAATGTAGTGATTAGAATGGTATTTTTCCACTGTTGTTGATAAATAATGGGACATTGTTATGATCAACATATTATTGAGCAATGCATTGTTTAATATATGGGCTTTGTGGGGAAATGATGATTCCAAAATCAATTGAAGAATATTAGCTAAGTTGACTGGTACACATGTTAAACTCTCATGGCTTCTAAGTACTCACTTTAATTGTAAGTAGCTTTAAAAACTCTAAGATAAAATAGATAAAACACACCTTTAGTATTAATTCAGTAAATAGAAATATTATCAGTACCATCTATTCTGACGTTGATTAATTTGAACTTAGTTATTGGAACTCTAGAAGCGCTTTATCCTGGAGGGCAGAAAAAAACCATCAGATTTATGTTTCTACATCGGTCCTTGGCCAGATCAAGAGTAGATAATCAGCATTTCCCTATGCACTCAAAATCTAACACAAGGTTTGCATGTGGCTTTTGTACATCTATCTAGCTATCCATCTATATATCTAGCTATCATCTATCAATCTAGATTTACACACAAATAACCTAGTGATTGTGTTTTTCTGAGGAGGCTTGATCACTAACAAAAGTGTGGCCCTCATTGAATTATTTTAGAGATTTCTTCAAAAAATTAAAACTGGAACTACCATATGGTCTTGTGGTGCCTCTACTGAATCTGTATCCAAATCATCTGACATCAGGATATAAAGACATATGTGCCATCCCATAATCATAGCAGCACTATTCACAGTATGCATGATATGCAATCAGACTAAACATTTGTCACCAGATAAATGTATGAATAAATATGAGAAATAAAGCCAACAGAACAAAGAGAAGGTACAAAGAGAAGGAAAACATTTGGTACAATAAGGATGAGGCTTACAACATTCTGCTGAGAGAAATCGATATCTCTGTAAGTCACAGAGAGAAAAACTGCATAAACTCACTTGCAGAATGTGCAACATTCAATGCTACAAAAACAGAGAGTGAAAAGGTGGCTACTAGAGCTATCTTGAGAAGATAGTTGTCAAACAATATGATTTCAGTTGGGAGAAATAACTTCAAGAGATCTACTGAATAGCATCATGAGCATATGGTTAATAACAATGAGTTTTATCATCGAAATGGTGTCAAAACAGCCCAGGGGATGATGGGTGTTTGGAAAGCAAATATCTGATCAGCTTTAAGTCATCAGAGCGCTCACAGGGACAAGTACACAATGCACTCTTTCAAAATGATCAGAGCCTTGAAAAGACATTTGTTACACAATACATGAAATCTGCAAAGAAGCAGTCGGAAAGATGTATAAATAGTCATGGGAAAATGCATGCAAATCAAAATCACAATAAAACACAACTTCAATTACAATAGTATGCTTCAGTTTCTATCCAATTGGAAATCACAGGTACTGATGAGTACATAAAGATATTAGAGTCTTTTTACACTAAAGTGCTAAGTGTGTTTATTCTTGAAGATGCTAAGCTAGTAATTTGCTCCACTTCTAGGAATAATTAATTATTAGAAACAGCATAATCATTTGCTGTTATCGCATAGGTTGAGGTCTGAAGAAAGCTGTGCAGTGATGTGTCCTGTCATTATTGCTGTGCAGAACCACCTCATCGATTATGCCCAAAGCAGGCTGTGAGCGAGGTGTAAAGAGTTAACTCCGGAACCGGCTGCTTTGTAGAAGTGAATCTGGACCGAGCCTATGTGCTGAGGTCAGAGTGATTCGCACATAAGTCCATCCTCAGAGTTAAAACTTTCTTTACCAAATACACAAGGTTAATTATTACTTACAACCTGTGTTTTGTCTATTTTATTCCTAATTCAAGAATGCTTTATCTCTTCTTTTGTAAGCCTCAACTCCAACAGCAATGGATCTTTAACAACTCCATATAGTCCCTCCATATAACACTTTAACCTCAATATAACTATAATGTCACCAAGAAATACAGACAGTTCTGGGTGCTCACAGTCTTTGATTGCTCAGCATTGCTTACATGAGCACTGGCCATCCCAAATCCTCATATCATGAGCTGTTTAACTCTGTCTTTATCTTTTTCTTCTTACCTTGGATCATAGCACTAATAAGGAGATTGAATCCACTGTAGGTTGAGTGAATCCACTGGAGGTTGAATCCCTGCTGATTGCCAGTAACATACAATATTTTTTTTTTTTTGAGACAGGTCTCTCTCGGTAGTTCAGGTTGGCCCTGAACTCACTATATAGCCCAGGTGAGCCTGGAACTCACAGCAATCCTCTTGCCTCTGCCTCCCATGTGTTGAGATTGCAGACATGAGCCACCATGCCCGGCACTGTGGTGTGTGGTACTGATTGCTGCTGGGTGTGACTCACCACATCTGGCATTGTTGTAGGTGGTGACTGGGGGATCGAACCAGGGACCTTACTCTTGCAAGGCAGGCACTGGAACCACTGAGCTAAATCCCCAGCGCCAACCTACAATATTCTTGAGCAAATAAAGATGAAAAGAATTTTGTGAAGCAATATAATGTTATGTGACCCCAGAGCAGACAAGCCTGTCCTTGAATAAAACATCATTCTGCGGCATATGACTGTGCTCAAACAAGTCATTGTGATC
>PVIR01040632.1:0-13234 GCA_004026965.1 Petromus typicus | reverse complement strand
AATAGAAGAAATTTTAGCATATTTGTCTGCTGTGGGAATGATCTTATAGAAGGTAAAATTCTACATTCATTGAATTATGGTGTAAGAATGAGGAGAAAATGATACCATTTTCTTACTCAACAGCTTTATTTTAGAATTGAATAATCTGGGTCTCAGATTGGTTGACTGACTTCTAAATCTCTGAGAGTCCATTAATTGCGTGTCCTTACTTTTCATTTCCCATAATGTTAATGTGTTATAATGAGAAAGTACTAGACCTGCCTGTACCTGTACTCTCCTCTTACCTTTGCTTTTAGGGATTATTTCAGATCTGGTTTAATGAAGTGAGTTAACTAGTAGCCAGTTAACTGCGAGTCTTTTGAAGATAGCTGTTCACATAATGTTGTATATAAAGGTCCTTTGTCTGAAACTCGGTGACACTTAGATTTTTCTCTTCCCTTCTACTTCAAGACACCCTTTCTCTTCTCTCCTTCCTCTCTTTTCCTCTGACAATCCTGCCATCTCTTGACAATCTCCACCTTTGGGAACTTCCCCTGTTTTTCCTGTTTGAATATAAATATTTCTGGTAAATTATTGTAATGAATTATGAACAGCAAATTCCCTTAGGGAGAGTGTGAAGAGGATCTTTTGCTGTAACTAGTAAGAGGAAGAATTTGGTTGGAGTGAGGAAAGGAAGGAAGAGAGGAGAAGAAGGCCAAAGGCAGACAGAGGATAGCCTCACACGGGAGTCGGATGAGAGCCTGGGTCCAGAGCAAGGAGAGCGCACGTGGGATGCCGTATGGAAAGGTCTTGGCTCCAGTTGCAGCCGAGCCGGGTGGTGCCACTCTGCTCTGTGTCTATTAGAAAATAATTTACAACTATTTCCCCTGTGACTTATTTTCCCCTTACTCCAGTGGTTCATTTTCTTGTTACTGCATCTGTTTGGATCTGACTTAACCAGGTTCTTTTTAGGAATTACTGTTCTTGCTTAGTCCTGAGCAGTGAATGGTGGGCCAGTCAGGGAACTGCAGAATACGCGAGCAGAGTGACGTGGTCGTGGAAACGTGCTTCTGATCAGAGGCTCCTCTCCCTTCGTGAGCTGTGAGCACAGACATTTGAGGCATTCGGGATTGTAGGAGAAAGTGAGGCAGCTTAATTGCTTTTTCTCAACTAGGAGATTTCCCAACTCATCCCCCACTCCGTTCCACTGTAACAGATCTGAGCCCATTGTCTTCCTTTCCTGAGCCAGGGTTCCAAATGAATGCAGAGCTGTATGTATTCACTAAATCGAGCGTCCTGCTGAGCCGTCACTAAATGGAGCTGACCAAGAGAACAATCTATGTAAGTGCATCTATGCCCAGACCAGATAGACAAGTACAATTATTTGATTGCTAGAGATTGGCACTAAATGAGGACCAAATAGAGGGTCTGAGACTTGTTGGTGAATATTATTAATAATATAGTGTCATGCATTAATAACATAGTGTCATGAGAAGCAAAGCTACACTGGGGCTCTGTCTGAAGTCTCATTTTAATCACATTTTCACGGAGCAAGGTGGTAGAGGAGATGAGTCACAATAGAGCAAGATATCTTTAAGTACCACTTAGAGTTTTGGTGGAAGTTAAGAGACCATACATTGTACTTATAAGTTATTTGGTAGGCAGAGAGAAGCACGGAGTTCATCCACCTCCACGTGTAATTCTCACAAAAATTACATTACTCTTGAGCTGTCTTGAATGTATTCAGAAGTTTTGATCTTTTTCTTCTGCTGAGCAAGTCTAAATATCATGGAAAATTAAGCACGCAAGATTCTCTCACTGCTTGCTGGTGGGACTATAAATTGGTACAACTACCAAGGGAAAATATTTTGTACTGATCGCGAAAGCTGAAAATAAACAGGAAACTTTCTGTTCCTGAAAAGTTGCATTTCTATATTGCTGTGTTGGGAAAAATCATTTTCACTCTCCTCATTACAGACCTTGAAGAAAGGTCACTGGGAAAACTCCAAGAAATCCTTCCTCTCTAGCAATTCTGATGTCCTCAGTTACTGCGTGGTGCACGTCTTCAGCCCAGCGCCACGGGCAGCGCCGCTGTTCTTCCTCTTCTCCCTTCATAAACCTTACAGTTCCATCACATGGGGTTTGTCACCACTGGTCTCCAACTGTGGTCTGAAACCTTTCACCCCTGTGCTTTTAGCCAAGCCATTCTCTCTTTTGATGCCTTTTAGCCATTCCACGTCTGCCTTTCAGTTAAATGTCCAGATCAGTGTATCTTCTTTTTTTTTTTTTTGAGACAGAGTCTTGCTTTAAAGTTCAGGCTGTCCCTGAGCTCATTGTGTAGCCCAGGCCAACCTCAAACTCACAGCAATCCTCCTGTCTCTGCCTCCCGAGTGCTGGGATTACAGTCATGAGCATGACACCCAGCACTGTGGTATGTGGTACTGATGGCTGGTGCGCATGCGTCAACATGCCTAACATTGCTGTATGTGGTCCTGGGGATCAAACTCAGAACCTTGCACTTGCAAGGCAGATGCAACAACCACTGAGCTAAATCCCCAGCTCAGTGTATCATCTATAATGCTTTTTATGTCTATTAAAATGAGGAATATGTATCTATAGATTTTTTATGTAAAGGAACAGATGTTAAATGTTTTAAGTCTTTCAGGTCACACAGTTTTCTTTGTATTAAAGTCTGAAAAACATTCTTACCTCATGAACCATTCAGAAACAGACCACAGGATGAACTTGACTTATGCAGTTTGCCAGCCCATAGTATGGTGTAACCTCTCCTCTATCTGAATTCCTATATAATTTTGTTTATTCTACGCTGCCAATTTCTAAAAATGTATAGAAATTATTTACATACAAGTATTTTCCATATTTGACTAGTGAGCCTTGCAAAGGAAATCATATGTCATATACTTCTTATTACTCCCTACAACATCTATTATAGTGTCTCAAAAGAAAGTACTCAAGGTATTTATAAAATGGATGAGTGAGTAATTGTTGATGTCATCTATCAAGAATATAATTTATTTTCAACTCTTCTAAGCCTTTCCTTTTATGTAGTATATCTTCTGCTTTCCCCATCCCTGGACCCTTCGTTAGGCCATGTACACTATAAATACAACTTATACGCAGTGAGGGTTTGTGTACTAAATACTGCACCCACTGAGCGCATATAATTTGCAGGGGACCATTTTGGACTCAATAAACATCCCTGGCAAAGACAGACCAAATTCTCAGCTCCTTCAGAGCTTTATAATGTAAGTTGGGTGTTAATATGAGCTCTTCCTATAATGTGTCTCAACTTTCTTAATTATAATAATAGTAGTACTCACTACTTGGTTTACTAGGGTCAACAGTAACATGAGTTATAATAGAAGAAGCAGACATTTATTATATACTTAAGACAGTTACAGATACTATCTTTATAAGTATGTCCAGCCACCTAGGGAATTCATAAAGCAATTAACTGCATTTAGTGATTTTGTTGTCAGTCTGGATAAACTGGTGATCATAGCTCTCACTTACCTATATTATGGAAGAAGAGCTAGTCTATTACAGGCAATATTTTGACCACTAGCTAAATTAAGCAACATCATGTATAATAGACCCCAAACTTAATCATTGGCGGTGGTTCTAAAATACAGCTCCCAGTAGGTGAGGAGTAAAGATGGACTCACGTGGCCCAAGACGATCCCTCTTTGCTCAGCTCATTGTGGCCCAGACAATCCAAGAAACCTGACACCCATAGCTTATGGGATAAGGTCTAAAAAGATGTGGGGAAAGAGTGGTTCCAATCTCCCTTCACCCCTGCCATACTTGAAAATTATAAGTGAGGCAAGTGTCAACCATTAGCACAATGGTGACTCGTTGTACAAATAATAGTACCTTCTCTACCTGTACCCTGTGACTTATACTAAGGCTGAGTGGAAGTGTGTAGCTTGTGAAAGCTCCCAAGTGGAACACTTGCATTCTAATTCTTTAGGGACCGCTTGGTACTACACCTGCTAGCCTTCTCAAGATTAGTATATACTTTGACTTTATTTTATTGGGTTAGAAATTTTAAGTCACTAACATTAAGAGGTCGGTGAGAAAGTTATCACTGCTTTGTTTTCCGTGCTAAAATTCTGTGCCAGACAGTACCTAATTGTAACTTGCCTTATTCCTCCCTCCCACCTAAAGAGGATATATTTCAATTTTCACAGCAGTTCTGGGATCCAAAGAGAGTTGTCCTCACTTTCTGGGGGGAGTGTAGGTGGATAATAGGACATATCCAAGTGTTACACGCCCAGTGGTTTGCTGTTTGAGGGAGGTCTTGGTGGAGGTACTGAAGACTTTATGGTGACCACTTTCGTTAAGTTTTCTCAGCAAAAGAGTTGTAGTCAAAACATATGAACAACCCTTATCTTTTGTTGAAGACAAAAAGGAGCATGTGTCTGATTTTCTCTTCTTTTTGTTCTCTTAATGCTCATGTAGAAAATTATACTTTTTGTTTGTATGTTTGTTTGCTTTGTTTTTGCCTTCGACTTGAGGTATTTGGACTCAGACCAAACTCATGCCAGACAGGAACCACTGATTCATGATGTTAAGCCTGGTTTACATTCCTCAACTTGATCATGATGTATTTATTTTTTAAGTATTGCTGGATTGGTTTGCTAATATTTTATTCAGGTTTGTATCTATATTTATGTCTGATCGGTAGAGTTGCCTTTCTTATAATCTCATTTTCAAGTATTGACCTGAAAGTTAAAACTGGTCTCAGAAAGTTAATTGAGGACTCTGGTAGGGTCTCCCACAATACTCACGCCCAATCCCTGAAAACTGTGAATGCTGTATTATTTGGAAAAGGGTCTTTGCAGATTGTAAATAAGGTAAGAATCTTGTGGAGGGATTATCCAAGTGGACAGTGTTTATCTTCACAAGTAGAGAAAGGATGGAAGGAGATATTGCACACAGAAGAGCAAAGGCAATGTGAAGAAAGTGATGGAGACTGGACTGGACTGTAGCCTAAACCAAAGCAATGTGGCAGCCAACAGAAGCTGGAAGAAGCAACAGGTTCACCCAGAGGCTGCAGAGACCATACAGCCCTGCCAGTAGATGAGTTTGGCCTGCAAAGCTGGTATTGTATCTCTAGAGTCTGGAACACTGAAAGAATAAACTTGTGTTGTTTAAAACCATTCAGTTTGTTGCAATTTGTAATAGTAACTTCTTAGAGTGTTCATAGCCAGTAAATATATGTAATGTCCCACCCCCATAGAAGAACTTGTGAAAAGTTATGACATTTCTTCATAAATCTGCAGAACTCACCAGCAAAGAACTCTTTTTAAGGAATGTTTTAAAGACAGTATAAGAGTGTTGACATTTTCTGTTTCTTCTTGGTAAATTGTAATTTTGGGGATTTTCTCCCTTTAATTTAAAATCTGAAATTTAAGAGCATAAAGTTATCTAAAGCATCCTTTTAGTATCTTTGTAAAGACTGCATCATAAAAATATCCTGACTTAAAATATGTGTGCCTTTTCCTTATTTCTTGACCACTCTTAGTAAAGATTTATCTACTACGTTGTTGGTAGGGGACTCACAATTTGTTTAATCTTCACCATTTTGTTTACTTTTATTAAATTAATTTCTGCCAGAACTTTATTATTTCCTTCCTTCTGTTTATTCTGTTCTTCATATTATAACTTCCCAAAATGTTTGATTAGCCACTTAATTTTTAGACTTTCAATTTTCAAATGTATGCATAGAATCAACACATTTTTCTTTATATTTTGGGTGTATCCCATAATTTTGATGGTTGGTCTTTTCATTATCATTCAGTTCCAAATATTTTCTGATTTCTATTGATATTTCTTCTTTGATCTATCTCTTGGTTGCACAGAAGTGAATTTATTTATTTAAAAATTATAGGTACTGTTAAGTAACTTGTTTGGGACCAGGGATGTAGTTCAGTGTTAGCTACACGTGCCTAAGTTCGATCCTAAGTACTACAAAACAAACAAATCATTGTTTTAGCCAATGACTTTTAACTGAGTTGCATTTTGGTTAGAAAATAAACACATTTTATTTGATTTGATTTTTGAAATTTCTTGAGACCTAATTTTATGGCTCAAGGTAGTACTTTTTTTTTTGAGACAGGGCCTTGCCTTGTAGTTCAGGCTGACCCTGAGCTCAGCCTCAAACTCACATCACAGCAATCCTCCTGCCTCTGTCTCCCGAGTGCTGGAATGACAGGCGTGAGCCACCACGCCGGGCACTGTGGTATGTGGTACTGGTTGCTGCTGGGTGTGAGTCTCCATACTCAGTATGGTATATGGTTGCCGAGGATCAAACCCAGGCTCTTCCGCTTGCAAGATAGGTGCCAGAACCACTGAGCTTAATCCCTGGCCCGAAACTTCTATTGTTTTTAAGATTCAAAAAACTGTTCAGGAAGGGTCCCTACCAATACAAAATACTGTATGCCAATTGAAGAATCAAGAAAAATTACAGAGGCTATCAGATACATTGCTTGATACCCTTAAGAGCAGAATGATTCCCCTTGAGCTCCCAAATGTAATGAGTAGGAATCATACAGGATCATAGCAGAACCGGTACTTGACTGTTTGACTTCAGGTTCTCATAGACAATTCTATCCTGGGCTCTGAAGGAGAACTGCAGGGTTTGACATCTGCATCTGAAAGTGGGTTTGAGTGTCATCTCGACTAGTTTTAGGATCTCCCCAGGGGATTGTGGAGCACACTTTTGGGTGTGTCTGAGTGGGCCATGGAGACATGGCTGTGTGATCTATTTATGATTCTTTGCCCTTTCTTTTCTGGCACTGTTGGCCTGGTGTGTTTCTTGAGTACCAGCAAGCTCTATCGTCCCCTTCTGCTATGACTTCCTCCTTTATAGCCAATTATCCATGGACTGAATCCCCAGAGCCATGAGCCATATTCAGTCTCTTTAATTTTTATGTGTTGGGTCTGTGTCTCAGGGAAAGGAAAGCTAACTAATGCAGAAAATTGGTATCAGAGAAGTGGGCCATTGCTATGACTATACTTAACTGTCTTGTTTGGATTCCTTCGTCACTGCAGACCGGGTGCAGTCAGGGTGGTATGGCTGTAGACTCTGTCATTTCAGAAAGATCATTTTGTTGTCTGTGTCTCTAAGAAATAAGATATCAGTCTCATTTTGTAGCTTTATCATCGAGATTGGGATGCTTTAAAGTTTTTTTTTTTTTAATTATCTTTTCAGTGGCTTGAATATAATGTACCTGTATGTGGATACTTAAAATTTTGTTCTTTTTTTCTCCCCTGGTACTGGCAGTTGAACTCAGGGCCTTGTGCTTGCCAGAAAGGTACAGAATTGCTGAACTACATCCCTGGCTCCCCCTAAAACTATGTTTTTGAGGCAAATTTTTTAAAGAACCTATAGATGTTTGTTTTCATTTTGAAAGACTTCTTAGTTTTTATTTCTTCAGGTATTGGTTTTATCTAGTTTTCTATCTTCTTTTTCTCAAATCTCAGTTAGATGTATGCAAAATTTTCCTACTGTAGCCACTTCACTTGTTGAATTAGTTACATAAGACTGAATAAGAAGTTACTCTGAAACTTACTGGCTTAAAACAAAATAAAACAGGGGGCCGGGGAGTTAGCTCAGTGGTTCCGGCGCCTGTTTTGCAAGCGCAAGGGCCCAGGTTCGATTCCCCGGTAACCACATAACAATACTGGGTGTGGAGACCCACACCTAGCAGCAACCAGTACCACATACCACAGTGCTGGGCGTGGTGGCTCACGCCTGTAATCCCAGCAGTCGGGAGGCAGAGGCAGGAGGATTGTGATGTGAGTTTGAGGCTGAGCTCGGGGCCAGCCTGAACCACAAAAGCGAGACCCTGTCTCAAAAAACCTAAAAAAACAAAACAAAACAAAACAAAAAAACCCAAAATAAAACAAAATTTAGTTATCTCGGTTTTTCTGGGATACTAATTAAGAAGCAGCCATCATTCTGGCTTGGTCTGTCTCATGAAGTTGTAGTTGAGATGTTGCCAGGGCTGTTGTTATCTCATGGCATGAGTGAGCCTTAGAGATACTCTTGGGAGATGACTTGTGCATGTGTCTATTGGAAGGAAGCCTCAGTTACCATCTGACCTTCTTCCTTAGGCAACTTGAGTCTTGCCAAGAAGCAAGAAAGAAATTAGTAGGAGCAACTTCAATGTCTTTTTTCAAACAATTGCAGAAGCCATATACTGTTATTGTATTATTTCTTTGTTAGACATGGTTTACTAAATCCAAGCTATATTCAGGGAAGGAGAAATTAAGATTTCTTTTTAAAAGATGGATCAGTGGAAGAAACTCACGAGGAACTCATGTGAGTGTGGTGGCAGGTTGTGATGGGAGATTAGAAGAGCTTGCAGCCTTGGGCTTGAGTCTGAGCTCTACAGAGGAAGGTCAAGCAGAAAAGCCTAAAACTTGTTCTCATAATAGACATATTAAAATTAGGGCACCAGCAATATTGTTTAGACCCAGAGAGGGCACAGAAAGTTGTGGCACTAACTCTGGGGATTAAGTGTCATTTCAGCAACTTGGTGCTGTGCAAATGAGACATTTAGTGAGAGCTCAACAGGTGACTGGACTTATGGTCCAAAGAGTGCATTAGAATTTCGCATGGAAAAATTCAAATTTGGTAGTCATCAACCCAGAGGTAAGATTGGTAACCTCAGAAACACAGGTGCTTATTGTTAAAAACCATTGTTAATGGTTCTACATATTACAGAAAGGATGAAAAGGCCAAATTGTTTTAAAAACACATGTTATGTGTTTCCTGATCTTAGACATATCCCTGAGTGATGTGGCTTCAATCATTTTAGTTCAAAAGGCTCTATATGCAGAAGATTAGACAGTAAAACTGTGATCTGACCCTTACTGAGAGGAACTTTGATGGCAGAGTAAGTGACGAGCGAATAAGGGATGGGTTTATAGAACTGAAAAAAATGGGAATTAAAAGCTTAATCATTCCCAATTGACAAGAATATGGTTTGTAGGGAATTAACCAGGATACCTAGAAAGGCATGTGGTCTTATTCTCAAATATGAGGGAGCATTTATCAAACAATCACAGTAAATTTGAAGCTGAACATTTCTGCCAGCTTTTCTTACTGTCCTTACTGACCTTTGTTTCCGTGAGGAGTTTCCTACCTGGTGCACGGGGAGGTCAGTCTCTCTCTTGCTCTTCTCCCTCCATGCCATTCTCTTCAGACCCGTACCAGACTCCTGCCTTCATTTCACTGCAGCTGCTTTTAGCAGCATGACTGGACCTGTCTGTTCTGGATGTTTTGTTTTTTGTTTATTTGTTTGTTTTTTTTCTGTAGATCGTTCACAGACTCACACACTCTTCCTACATAAAGTTAATACATTATTATTGCCTGCTTCCTCTTGCAAGGTAGAGAGAAAGGAAATGCCTCTTTTCTGCCTACCATGAGTATGTGGTAGAATGAAAGAACTAAAAAGAGAGGAGAGAAGCTTGTTCTGTACTTCTGGTAAAGATGAGGTGAGACAAAGAGGACAGAAATCCTAGCTTGTCTTTTATATAATAATGAAAATGTAAACTTTTAAAATGGAAATGAAGTATTCAGGAAATCACAATACATCAGAGTGCTATATATAGAGTTAAACTAATACCTAGACATTGAAAGAGAAATGGCAACAGTCTTTTAGGCTGTTAACATTAGAAAGAGTATAGTGAAAAATAAAAAAGGAAAAGAATTCCGCATAGGTTTTTGGATGATAACGGAATAAGAATAAAGGCAAAACTTTAGAAGTTTACAGCACTTCTGCCTTTTAAACTGTTAGTGGCCTCTGGGCACTGCAGTCTGGTCACTGTTAAATATAAAGGCAACACCCTGCTCAGAAGCACCCTGAGATCTGGAGAAGTCGGTCTCCACCCTCAGCTGCCTGCTTCCCAGGGCTCCCTTTGGGCTGTGCTTCCTCCTGGGGGAGGAGTTGGCAGAGCCAAGGGCTATGCTCAGGTCAGGCCTTTGGCTCGTTCCTGGTCTCCTTTTAGTTTTTCTGTTACTGGGACAAAGTGCTGAGCATTCACAGCTCTGAGGACAAAAGATAAATTCTGGCTCATAGATGGAGAGGCCTCAGTCCATGGTCGGCTGGATCTGAGGCAGAAATGTGATGACTAAACAGCAATGTGGAGAGAAGTTTCTACGGTCATGCCATCCAAGAAGAACATGGGAAGGGCCAGAGAGAAAGGGCCAGTGTCTAGATTTGGTCCCCAGGGTCACCTCTGTGAGCCGCCTAGACACACCCAAAAGTCTGCTTTATTAGTTCTCTAGGCATTTCTCAAGCCAATCAAGTTTACAGTTAAGATTAACCATCACATCTACCTGCTGAGATTTAAGCTGAAGTCTGTCACTGGAGAAAAGGCAATGGTACCGGGGTAGGTTCGGGAGAAGCAGGTGTATAAGCTGGGTATTACCATTTGGGTTTTTTTCTCAGAGTCCCACAAAAGGGAGAAGTGAGCCTGTAATTGGCTATACTTGTTTTCTTTACCTTCTGTTTACCAACTTCTTCCTTAGTTTTAGGTTCCTTCTTGTAGCTTGTGATTTCTTTTAACTCTAAACAAAGAACTTTTCTCAAGATTTCCCTGCATTCAATAGGTCTGTGAACTTGAACTTCTAATTTAAGTTTATACTCTGCTTCAATTAAGAATGTTGGCAACAGAATAATAATATTATGGATTTAAGATCTCCAGATGATATAGGGGAAATATAGCAAAGTATTTAAAGCTAACACATAGGCCAAGGATTTAGCTCAGTGGTTTTAGTACCTGCCTCACAAATGCAAGGTCCTGAGTTTGACCTCCAGTACCAAAGGGAAAAATAAAAATCAGAAACAAAGTAAAGCTAACATGTAGATAAAATGCAATTCTCCAATGCTTAGAAAACTCTTAGAGTTTCACTGTTACATATCATTACATTTCTCATAAAAGTCTGACCATAAACATCACTTGAAAAAAAAATATGATGTCCACATGCCTCTTGAATCAGAAGACTAATTCTGTGGGTAGAATGTAAAAAAATCTGTCATTTATTCATTCATTATTTCTCCATGAAGTTTAGAACCAGCTTGTTAATATTCACATATAATTTCTGGTATTTTGACTGAAATGTTGATTCTTCTTATGAACATGAACTATCTCTCTAAGCATTGTGTTTTCCAGGTCAGTTTTGTATAACTTTTATTTCTTTCCTGAGATTCTTCAAAGTGTTGTTCATTGCAAACTTATTTCCCTTTCTGTCATTAAGTATAATTTTATAATTGTTTTAAAACCATTATCTTCCATTTCAACATCTGGATTATCTTCAGGGCCTACTTTATATATGCTCTCTTTTCTTGGATACTAGTCATAATTTTTAAATTTTTTTTCCTGTAAGTAATGGTAATTTGGATTGTCTCCTGGACATGGTGAAAAGTGATCCCATCATGTATCACCACTGTCTAATGTTAGAACATTTCCACCACCTTATAAGGAAAATGTTAGTTCATCCTGTACTCTCCACTCTCCAGTCCTCACACCTGTCAAACCCTCATCTCCAGTTATCCATGGACTTGCCTACTCTGGGCTTTCTGTATAAATAGAGTAGGTCTTTTGTGTCTAGATTTTTTTCACTTAGCATGGTGTTTTCAAGGTTTATGTATATTATAGCAGATATAAACACTTCATTTGGGGATGGCATTGTATTCTGTTATTTGGGTAGTACAATTTACAATTGGGTTATTTTAACCATTTGGTTATTGTGAATAGTATTGGTAAAAAGATTCATAATAAGTTTTTGTTTGAATATCTGTTTTCAATATTTTTGACATGTACAGTGGATGCTTATGAACTCTATTGATGCCTGAAGGCCGGTTGTATCTAAGTCAGTGCAGGTAAGATTTTTACTTGGAAACATGCTATAGCTAGCAACAGGCAGATAAATCTTCCATTAACCTAATTAATACCAGTTGTTCATATGTCAGGCCAGCTGCAACATGAGGGTCTACTATACTTAGCAGTAGAATTACTGGGTGACATGGTAAATCTGTGTTTAACTTTTTGAGATATAGCCCCAAACCGTACAACTTTTAAGCTTGTGAGTCTGATTTACTGTATTTAACTTAACATTATGAATTCAAGATGCATCCATTTTTCTACAGGTGACTGAAATTTATCCCTTGTTGTGGCAGAGTAGTACTCCATTATGTGTAGCAAGATCACAAAGCTCCTTCTGACACTAGAGAGCTACACCAGAATTGTGGACCATTATTTTCACAGCGCCAAGCTGACCTGGGGAGGCAGGCAATATGATAGGGTAAAATGTAACAATACTCTTATCAAAAGTTAGCAGGTTCTTTTCTTATTATGTATTCCTTTTGTTGAGAATTTTTAATTATATTCCAAAGTTCCAAAAATGTTCTTTCTGATATTCTTTGTCCGCTGAACTCCTGTTTTAATGGAAAAAGAGAGAATTCCTTACTCTTTCATTTTTGTTTATATCAATCCTATTGTGTTTTTTTACTATATTGATTTATTTGATTTTATAAATCAGTTAATTTTGCTCAGTTAAAAATACAAAATTTTTCTGCAAGTAATTATGGTACATAATTTTGGATAATTCTCTGTGGAAAGCAATAACTTAAATTTTGATTCACTTATTTCAGTCTTACCTGAGCTGATTGGTGTTTGCCCTGTGACAAAGTGGGCTGAAAGTCGGTCAGATATTTGGGCTGAGTTTGTGCAGAATCTGGGATACTCTCCTTTGGTTCTTTTATTTCCAGCATGTCTTTTTCTCTTTTCAAATGTTGTGTTACTTCAATTTCCAGAGTAGTCAAGTCCATAAAGAATGCTATTGATTGGCTTTAGCACTTCAAGCCACTGAGATTGTTTCTGTGAAGTTTTATTGCCCCAGTGTCATAATCTTGGGCATCAGTACTTTGCTTTTAAAAATTTTATTTTTCTTGTTGTAAAGAATATAATAGTACCAAATTTACCATCTTAACTATTTAAGTGTGTGGTTCAGTGATATTAAGTACACTTACAATGTATTTATTCCCATCACCCTTTTTAGTAAACTCTTCTCATCTTATAAAACTGAAATATTTCACCTATTAAACAGTAACTCCCCAGACGGCTGGATTTAGCTCAAGGGATTGCTTAGCTTGCAAGCACAAAGGCTGTAGTTTGATCCCCAGTACCACAAAAAAACAAAAAAACAAAAACAAAAAAA